>QNGE01000893.1:172519-196489 GCA_008508345.1 Paragonimus westermani
GTATATATATATATATATATATATATATATATATATATACGCTGAAACACTTACGCACTGATGATGTCACCTCGCCTGGTGATGAAACGTTTGCAACCTAAATGCCAAGCTCGGCGAACATATCAATACCAAAGCCGCCAACCATGTTTGGCTCAATTCACCGAAGGACCCGTTCTACACAGTCGCGAACGCAGTTTTTCTGGATCTTCTGTCTCTCACGCTGCAGTTGCGGTGACGTTTACATAGCCAGAATAGATCGACAGCAATCTTAGCGGGTGGCAGAAGACGTCCCGAACTGGTCAGAACAAGTCAGGACATCAATCTCAAACCGGTGAATCCGTTACTCGAAGCCCCGCATCACCGATTGCCGGACATTTCATGGTAACAGATCATCAGGTTGACCCGCCTAGGTCATACAAAATATTCTAACACTAACAGAACTCGAAGCTACTGGCTTCTGGTGAAGTCGTGTTGATCAGAACTCACCAGTCGGCGCTATATGTACAAAGGTGGTTGAAGCAAACCTTACGGTTGCCGTGGTGGTGGTGATAGAATTCGTGGTGTGACTGTGCGTGTCCATACTCTGTCTATCTTTGTTTGTTTGTTATATAAATTGCTACTGATGAGAGTGAACGAAATATCATCATATCGCAACGTGTCCTCTTTCCGTACCGATGAAACCCTAACATTGTTTCCACACAAATTTGTGATTATTTTTTTCAACGTCTTTTTCAACTTCACTGGTCTTGAGGTTGATCATTGAGACTATTTTCTGTTCCAACTAAAATCGGTCGTGACATGATGATGAGCAAACTGTTCGACCGTTTATCTTCCACATGGAAACGATCAACTCTTGTATCCCCATCACTAGCACGCACAGCGGGTGCGTGTCCTTAGTTTGTTCCAGAAGGCGGTATCACAAGGAACACTCCCGTAGGCGTTCAGTCTGCTGTCTGTCGGAACATATGGAGACATAACAAATGATAAACGTTTTTCTGGCTCACGACTGTAATCTTTCACTGAAGCACTCCGTTTGACGGCTTACTAACGGTAATTTATTGTGATCCAGCCGAAATAGTTTTAGTCTACTTTACATTTATGTTTGAACTGCACCCAACCGCAACACACTGATTCATCTTCAATATCAACAGAGATCAGGCTAATCTATACACTGCGATCGCCATCTCATTTTTTAGTGTGAAGCTAGATGGGTTCGTGAAATAGGCATTAAGGGAACGCAAGTGAGGTTACTGTTAGCGGAATGTGCATATCACACTTTTACTGCTCAACACTACCCCCATAGAAAACCGTTGAATGTATGCATCAGCCGGAATAGGTTTTGACTAAATTGGCATGTCCGACCCACCAGGTTGAAGTGTCCTTTTAGACTCATCCAAATTTGAAGTGTGCTGTTTAAGTTTGTGAACACTGTCAATACAATTCTAATGTATAAACCAAGATTAGAGCACTTAGGGAACTGTCAAATGCGTTTTATTTTGAAGACGAAAACTGTTACATGTTTTCACTTCCGGCACTCAGTCACAACCATGCACTCCTTAGTTTGTAATAGAGCAGAAGAACTACAATGAGATAGATCTATTACCAGAACTGGAACAGTGCCTGAAGACCTCACGGATCAATGTCAACATCGTTGCTGTATGCGCGATTTGACCAGTTTATAATTTAACACCTACGCTCACAAACAGTTACATGTAGTCGATAACTAAATTTGTTTATGGTGACAATTCCTATATTTATACTCCTACTGAGTGTAGATTGTTCTTGAATAAAGAGTACATTTGGTCTGTAAACGAGCTAAGGTTCACAACAATACAACTATTATTAAACTCGATAGAGGCCGTGAGGCGAGTGTTATGATTACAGCTGATTACTTTGAAAGGTTAGACATTGTGTTTACAGATCATCCAGAATTCAAACCAGATCCCATTGCAAACCAATCATTTAATGGATGAACAGATTTACCCTGTACGACACTCACTCCTGACACGTGAAATTAATGGCAATTGACAATACAAATAGTCAAAACTCTAGTCTTAGTAAACCCCACTTTCATTACTTGCATAACATTCATAAACCTAGTACACATAAAGGGCCTATTCTATTGAAGTCAACTTTTACTCACTACAAATTAGCTAATTGGTTAATTGAACTGTTACAAACTGTCCAGAAAGCACTGGCTACACCCGCTGTATAAAAAGCTTTCTAAAGTATTGACGAATTACGATCAACTAATCTGTTCAATGGATACAAAGTATTCCTCGCCTGTACATTCATGTGGTTTTATCTGGGATTTGAATTCATGTCAGAACACACCCATAACGGTGGATTACTTAAGGTACTCAACTTCACTGAGCACCCATAACTCAGGTTCCTATTTTCAAGACAACCTACAGCAAATCTACGGTGTTGCGAGGGCCAATTCGTTAGGACCTATTCTGGCTGACATTTTCGTGATAGTAATGCGACAAGAATGTGGGTTTTTCATATACTATCAATTTTTCACAAAAGGTCCTTTGATACTTGACTGATCGTTTCCAAACTAGGCCAAGCCAACTGAAATATAATTTTCAACAAATCACACAAAAATCAAAGCGTTATCTGCGAGATCTAACGAAGCAATTCAGTGGCGTCCCTAGGTCTACTACACAAACGTCTGTCGGATGGTTTACCTAGTCGCTCTTTTTATCACAAACAAGCAAGGACCAAGACAACACATTTCGCACGTTTCCGGTCAAAAATTCCTCAGAACCTCAGTTTTTAAACCGAGTTAAGCCTATTTATTCACCTTCAAATCCGAATGGTGAGCCAGAACTTATGAAAGAAGCAATAAAAAAGGATGGTTACTCGTTAAACTTTATTCACTATCGTCAAAATACCTCCACCGATGGACATTTATAATATACTCGAAAAGTCTGCATTCGCTAAGCTGTCGTATTAAGTTACTTCGAGCAAAAACTGCCGAAAATTAAACGCCTTAGCCAAACAAGCGTACTGCGTTGCCTCACTGCGACTGTTGGCTTTCACACCATCGATACCTTGCTGCTTACAAAGAGGCAACTCAAAAAAGTTCCCATTATAGCTGTGGTGCCTGCGGTCTGGGAAAAACTGATGGAAATGTAAGCATTCCCATGGCGTGGGTAATTTAGCATATTTCACAGCAGTGAACAGAGGATGCCCCACCGCCGATTGTCCGTTCAATCAGTGACTTGCCACTTGATCGAAAGCGGAATTGGTGCTAATTCACAGTTCTGTTAGGTAATCAAAGTACACAGCTATCGAATTTAGGCCGAATCCCTGTTGTTCACGCGTCTGGGAGCGAGGTTATATCTTAAATGCACCAAACAGTAACGTTGACGTTACCCTAGTTTCAACTGATTTCAACTATCTAATTCATTAATTCATTTTTGTTCACCGTCCTAACTTTGTATGGTTCGTTCACAATGTTACACACTGACTGAGATGAATGCGAGAAATGCTATCATTCCATGGGTTTCGTGTTCCGAATTTTGATTGCAAATGGATTAACAAAGCTGATGCTTCAAGTTGTCCAATAACATAGTTCGATTTTGCGCGTATTCCCTATTATTTTTCCTCAATGGCAGAGTGGTGACTGTTTGGAGTATCATCAGGATCCACGTAGTGATGTTTCTTTCTACAAAATAGTGGCTAGCCTGGGCGATGTTGACAACAACTACCGTTGTTCGAACATTTCTGTGAGGTACTTCCTGCCAACTTTTATTCTCTGTACTCTTCACATTCCTCGGACGGGCCACACATTTTATTAACTGTAGCACATTCATCTCCGACAAAAGGTGCAGCTTCAGAGGCTACCCGCCGGTTTATGTCAATGGGAAATTGTCTAGTGTGCTGGGATTGTTAAAAAAGCAAAAACTTCCCCCGCAATCCCACCTCATTACATGATGCCCATCATTGTATTATGATAAGTCTGACCTCCTCCAACGGTTAATCAGCGTAGCAACACCGTGTGACCGTGCTTGTATCGTTGGGATTACCGTATAGGACCCGCCATCAACAGTTAGCTGTTACTGTACTGATTGGTTTGAGTTATTACTTATGTTTAAAACACTGAGTTCCTTTAATCCATTTGGTCAAAACAGAGAGAAGTCATATCACCAGATGTTAACACTTCGATTTGCTCTCATCAGTCGCTGACGTAAAACCAACAAATTATATACAAAACTGCAAATAGCAAAAACAATTGGACGAACAAACCACACAGTTTTGACCTTTCGCGCGTTAACGGTGTAATCAATTCTATGAAACGAAGAGTGACTGCGTCAGCGCTTTCTGTGCACACAAAACCGACCGGTGTTGTACGATTAGCATTGCTTCACTAATCGCTTACAGTTTCGGTTTAGGAGTACGTAACAATATGCTGAGCGATTTGACAGGGTCAACTAGGTGGTTGGTTGTTGAGGTCCGTTTGGCGACCGGTGAGGTCGGGTTTACCACGCTCGTTACATTCAGCAGTTTGTTCTTTGATATTGTAACTGATAGCCCCTTAAGAATGTGCTCCCCATACGCCGATCAAAATACCGATCTGTCCTACCTATATAGACATCATTGAAACTGCAATTGAAGTGACATGCTCTGTGGGAAACAGAATGATCAGTTGTGTGTATAACCGCCATGAACAGCCAAACTCATAGCGTTTAGCAGAACGTGCAGTTGGGCCACTGGGTAGGTGGGCTACAGAGTCGACGTCACTTTGTGACCAATGTGATTAATGTTGTTCCAGTGGTCACGCTTTAAATTGATTTACTGAAATATATCCTTTTTCGCCAGCACTTTGCCATTTCTGATTCTTTTTTTCCACTGCGGATGGTTGCGGACTCTTCTGGATAACCACTATCTACCGGTGTTTTTCTGCTGAGCCTCTTTTATTCCAATTGATCTACAGTGCATATCATTCTGGATCTATGAAACAATATCCTCATCGACCCAAGTTTATAAACAACAGGTGTAAAACTGGAGAACTGTCAGTATTGCCTGCTCTTTGTTGGCTTTTGATTAAATGATCGTTACAATATTCCTTCTTGGAATCTGGTGACAAGAATGTCTAAGAACTTCAAGCAATCGTTGATCCCCGCCTTATAAGATACAGCGTGATTTGGATGGATGGGGGTTCAGATAGTTACAAAACGAAGTAAAAGAATGTTCATTACCGGAAACCGGATTGTCCAACACGTAACGTTTGTGACGCAAGAACTCAGTAATCCCTTCCTGAAATTGTTTTGCAAGCATTCCCAAGGATGAATCTTCAAATACGGAACCCAATGAGCTACAGATAGCTACATCGTCAAGCTGTCCAATTCACACTTTTGAATTCAAACGGACTTTTTCTGCACACGCAAAAGTGTTATCCTTAAGAAGGTTATATTCTGATCGGAAATAAAATCGCATACGGTTGCTTGCAGCGGTACATTGGTAACTACAGAATCAACGTCCACCGAATGCCTGATATGTGGGCTTAGTGAGTTGCCCTCCGAACTTTTCGCCAACTGGAAATAATTAAGAATTGGTTTAAAGACGCCCACTAACCATCGCACAAGTTTGAGATGTGCCGAATTGTCCATAGATAGCATCAACCCTAAAAAGGCATCTGTCTCGGGGATTTTTGGTGAATCTCTCATCCTCCATGTCTGTATGCCTGTTGGTTTCAATTTCCTATAGTGAATTTTAGAAATGTACCCATGCAGCATCAGTAACGGCAGTTTCCCCGATATCCCTTTTTCAACCGGGAAATTGTTACCAGGACCGGTAATCAACTGAAATTTCCGTACGTCAGAAAATATCACACTCAGTTTATCTACAAAGTCCTTTCTTTTGTATATTACAACAAAACCGGAACCCTTGCCTGACCTGAGGAAGACTAGACCAGTCATGTCTTTGGGCTCCTTGATGGTTATGTAATGTTCAGTGGACAACCATGCTAGCATACTCCACCAAGCGTGAAGACCCCTACCTCATCGATCGCCAAACGCACCTCAACAACCAACCACCTAGTTGACCCTGTCAAATCGCTCAACATAGTGTTACGTAATCCTAACCCGAAACTGTAAGCGATTAGTGAAGCAATGCTAATCGGACAACACCGGCGAGTTTTGTGCGCACAGAAAGTGGTGACGCAGTCAGTGACACAAAATTAAGAATTATGGCAGTGTGCCAGAGATGATGACCTACATATTGAAGCTTCTCTGGTGTCAAAAATATTTTGTTCACACCTACGGGTTGCATTATTAACGATGCTCTCACAGTATGTAAAACTTGTGGCTGCGAACTGTAGCCGTTAAAGGTGGAAGATTTAGTGATCAAAGCAGGTGCTTGGACTGTAAAAACTGTTTACCGCCAGACACTCATAACGACAAGTGTGATAATACACTTCAGTGAAAGGAACATTTTACGACGCCGACGCGTCTCCACATCCACTGTCAGCCGTGTGTAGTATGGCTCTTTGTTGATACTTTCCGCACAATATGTAAGCACAGTTTCAACTGTCGTCTCCCTTCTCCGATCTTCTTGAGATTAAGGACCACCATTTGTTTCAACATGCGGGTTGTTTTTCGGACTTGTGACGTTCTGCATTATACAAAACATATCTGAGCGTTTTGCGACTCTTGTTTGGTTTTGGCTGGATTGCGTCAGTGGCCAAACAGTCAAGAGGTTAGAAGACGAACTTCCGGTAGTTAAACTCACAAAAACTCATTTACTTAGGCCCCATTAAAGCAGAGTTTGATGACAATTCTACAGATTAAAAAAGATTATCTCGTCGTTTACCGTGTCTCACCCTCTCTATTGAACTCCCAACTCACTAGCGTAAGGCAGGAGATGGGCACTTGATGACTTGGCCGAAAGGACTAAAAGTACATTAACGACGGTTTATTGTTTCTATCTTCTGGGCTTGGTTCTTTGAAATCCATTAGGTCCCGCATAAGTGGAATTGTATCACTGTTACATCTCAAAAATAGTAAACAAGATTTTGAAAGTACGTAACTTCAGAACGTCGAAATAACTACAGCTTCAGCCATCTGGTTGCAATGACGCAAATTACCGTTAGAAGTTTCGCGTAAAATACCTCGATAATGAAGGGGTCATAATTCGTACGAACGAGACCATTGGACTGTGGAGACTTTAACCGATGAGCTGTTGGAAACGAAATCCGGACCCCGAGCTACCTCATGAGACTTCATACTGAGTGGCTTACATAAAAACAGATTTCCTAACCTAGTCGGATTAACGAACGGCTCTAACATAACACCGTAACCTCGGAGGACGTCTGTGCAGCAATCTGCAGCGTCTCAGTTGGTGCGGATTCCAGGTGCAGTTACATCATCTTCTCCCAGAGAAGTCCGAAAGAAAGAAAATATCTTATTTTTGTGCATCTCCGAACCGAATTGTGATGCCACACTCGCGAACGCTGCGCCCACATGTTGAATTACTTACTCGTTGTTTGCAAATAGTGTATTATCATCTGCGAACAAATGTATGTATATCGTCGAAGCACGTGACCCATCTGAGAAGCCGAAACGTCGAATGTTCAGCACAGAGCCATCCATGTGATATTCAACTTCAACACCGTCTTCCGAGTTTTGAAGAGCAACCGTAAGCATTACGGTCAAATGTGAACTAAATGAGTCTGGGGCTAATACAACCCTGCTCCATGCCAGTGATGATGTCAAAATCATTTGAGGTGAGTTCACACGATTGTACCTTCATCGTCACGTCGGCGTGCAACATTTAAATTAAACTGACGGACTTATCCGGACGTCCAAACTTACCAAGAACAGTCCGCACTGTCTCATGGCTCACGGAATCAAGAGCCTTAGTGAAATCCACAAACATGGCGTACAGTGGTTGGCTGCGTTCACGGCACTTCTGGATCCTACTGGCTAAAGCCCCAATAGCTGTCTGTGAGCTGCCTGCCTCCCTTACCCCTAAATAAGGTTACGATCAGGACATCTTAAAAGTTTAGGGAGTAAGTTCCCGCTTCCAGATAAAGTAAATCAACTAGAGTAAAGCGCGATCCAAAACTGATCTGCCATTGTCCACAATTTCCTCCTCGGTAATCCATTTTTACTTGCAGCCTTTCCATTCCACAGTCGTAGGCTAGCTCTCTTATATCTGTCAAATCAGAGCTAGGACAAGTGGAGCTTTGACACTTTACTGCAGCGAAGTAGTCACGGTAGACGGCAGGGTTAGTGGACTACCAAAATGGTTGCATCAAACTTTCATTATGTCCTCCTGTTAAATGCATGAAAGGACAGAGTGCAAGTTAATCAGTGATTTAGCAGACTGAACGGAGGGATCAAAAATCGCTTTCAGCAAATCACAGAACTCTGTGTTGTTGGTGGCTAGCATATCCTTGTATCAACTCACTTTGTTCTATTCACTAGTCATCCTTCAGTCCACGAAGCCGTCCTGCGAGTCGACGCAGAACACTTAGGAAAGTGGCTATTATGTTTTCATCGTCTGGGTCTATTGTGGAAATGGCAAACGCTGCATTCTTTTTGTACCAAGTTGGATACAACTGCATTGTCGTTGTCGAAACAGTCCGGTCGTTTCAGTCGCTGAGTGTCTGTTGACTCGATGGCTGCTGTTTTGATCAGCTCCTTTAGACGTTGTCACTACCATCGAGGGTGGTCAATAATAACGAGAATTGACAGCGCACGAATATACGAATCACGAACACGTAATACAGCGCTTAACGATACCCGGAAACCCAGAAGAACACAGAAGACCGTGACCTTTAGCCGAGAATGTATTTGCTCTCAAACCAAAGGTAACTTGACAAACCAGCGTTCGCGTATATATAGTTTTTGAACAACCTTGGACAACCCTACTGGAATTAGTCCATTAAAAGTGGAATGGACCAATCAAAGACGGAAGGGAAAACGTGCGCCGGATTTAAGTTTTAGCACGTTATGGCGCGAAAAAATGAAATTCAAATTTACAAATTAATTTTCAAGGATATCTCAAAAATTAAACCGTTCTTTGGGGAAAATAGACTTTCCTTAACAGTAGCGGATACAGGAACGTCATTCAGACGAACGGCAAGTGCGCGCTGAAAAGTAGTGTTTGTCTTTGTGTTTTGCATCCGCTTTACACCCAGCCTCTGTCGTTGCCCAGATAGTTCACAATTAACGGGCTTGTGAAAATGAATAAACAATTTGTTCGTGACTAGCCTTTGATCTGTACAACATTCGGCGTCGTGTATCACTCACGTGATAGATTCTTCGAGAATGTCACGCTATCGCACGATCACTTAATCCAGCAGGTGGTGCTGACTGCCTCATGGGTGAGTACGCATCTTGATATCTCTCCGGCCAGCTGAAATCAGGTACATCTGATATCCAGCACGTGAATAGCGCACAAGTAGAGTGGACGATTACCGTTCTCTTTCATTATCCGAATACCATGTGGTGTGCCTGGCACCTGCTTCTCGCAGCTTACCACAATCCACAAGCCTTGTTTAACTGAAGGCCGCGACATCAAAACCGCAGCGGCTCTGTTCAATGGCGAACAGTGCGGGGCAGCATTCTGGCCGTCTTGTGGTGTTTCATCGATCCAGCAGCGTACACACATCCGATTTTCCAGTAGACAACGTTTTGCTTCCACTTACATGTCTTGGATTGTCGTGTGGTACCCCAGATTTAACCTTCGATTCGACAATTTGACCTGTGGGACAAAAAGCAATAAGGTTTTCTTGGAGGACCCCAACCGAAGCCTCGGACTGGAAAGCCTGACCTGTGAAGTAATAGGATAAGGATTTTTTAAAGGGCCCTACTGGGAGCAAATGACTCAAAAGTCTGACTCACTGGACAGTGGGTGTCTAACCCACCCCGGGAACGCACTAAAAAACTGATGGTTCATTCCGACTATAGTTGCGTGGTCTAGATGTATCGTAAGCTACATCAAGTTGTTCAAAATTTGTGGGTTATTCCACCGTAAGCAGTAATACGCCGGTCATCACTGTCAACCCATGGGCTGTGGGAAAGCTTTTTGTTTAATGGTAGCTTTTCTCACCCTTTTCTTCTGCATTTGGAGAACAACAGTGGTGCCGCTGCTCAATACTCATAGGTTCCTGCCTCGACGACTAAGTCCCCAGTAGTGCGACACACAAACCAATGAACTAAGCTGTGCTCCAGTGGCTGCTCATTGACCGATATGACGCAGTTGAACTAGAAAGGGCCGAAGTCTTAGTCAACATGGCCCACCGGATCAGAACAGCAAACCGCGCCAAGGAAGCAGAACGGATTGGAAATAAGGCGCGCACATACACATGCAAAACAACTGGTCATTCGACGGTCTACAGGTGCGGTCTACCCTCTGTTGAAAGGTAGTATAGATTCTAACTCGCCAGCAAAGGTGACTGCATTTATGATCCGTACATTCCTAGGGAAGTCAGCTAGTTACTGAACATAATGATTGCAGGAACTAGTGTTGTGAATCCAAAAGGCGGATGACACAAAGGTTACTTTATTGGAGAAACCAACACACTACTCAAGCGTCTGAGCACGACTAGAAACGGAAACACTCATTTNTGGATCGAAATGATCGCGGGATAAATACGGGAGACATATGGGAAGAATCGTTGGAAGGCAGAATGACATTTAATGACTTTCGCCACATGACGGAACTGAGACATGGTGTCCAAAGCGACTGGAGCATCCTCAGATGAGTGCGGTGTGCAAATGAGTGTTTTTGTTCTTAGTCCCGTTGAGAGGCTTAAGTAGTGTACTTGTTTTTCCAATAAAACAACCTCTGTGTCGTCAGCCTTCTGGATTCACAACAGGAAGACAAGGCAAGAAAATGTGTACTTCGATGCTGGCGGGCACTTCAGTGTGTTCTGGTTAAGCTTGACCTGTACGCGACACTACCGCTTTTGGTAGACATGTCCAACTGTCAAATCGACCTTAATTTTATTATATAATTTAGTGCTGCACACATTTCATGCGGAGAACACAAGCGTCAACCGCAGTGCTCCAAAAAAAATTTCGTAATTTGTCAAAGTAGCTTTCTGGGTAGTACACGAATCATCCTTCCGGTCAATTTAGTTTTGCCGCAAACGCACACATTCATCACGTAAAGTTAGACCACGAGTTCTTGTCCTCTCCAGCAACAGAATTTGAAGCGCAGTTGAACAACTCCCAAACATAAGACAATGTCCTGATATTAACCACGCGCAGCTGTGGTTGAATAAATTACCGTTTCAGAAGTCGGTTGTACGCTCCCCTCTGCGTGAAACGATAAACATATTGGTTAGCTTAAACCATTAATCTAAAACACTATGAGTTCTAAACTGAGCTGTTGAGGGTAACCATGTGTCTGTAACAAAGTAAGCCATTTTGTGGCAAGAATGACAGGTTTTTTATTCTCGTTGGCAGGTACTTGTCCCAGTGTTTCGTCGTGTGACATTCAGACGGAGCACCAGGCCAATTTTTCGATCGGAAATGGGCACAGTTATGACCAGCTTTTGAAACAACAACCCATTCGTCGTAGCCGCGGTTGCAGATGAACTTTTCTGTGACAATACGTATATTTCAACTCTACACCGAAACTTAAAAACTTTACCAGGCGGTTTAAATCTGTTGTGACATTGCTGACAAATCGCAGAGCAAAAGTAGAAACCATACAGCATGGGTGAATTACGGGGGGTTACCCTGAAGTCCAAAACCGGCGTTTTTAAGGGCAATAGAACAAAGGATATTAAGAAACTGTAAGATGAATGAAGTACACACCGACTGGCGGAAAACACTCTCGACAAAATTATATGGTCACCCCAGGTTGTCGTAGTGCACTATGGTCGGTACGTTGGGTAAAATTTTACTGGTCACGTTGACTTTAAGTGCCTTGGAAACCAACTTTATCCGGGTTGTACGGAGCACAAATTAATGGCGATATGACTAAGTTCCACTTGGCTAGCACCTCATTATGCTTTTACTCTATCCGCACAGAGCCGCGAAGCGATGAAAATAATGAAGGGTTTGGCGTTTCAAAAATGAAGTTAAACGTATTAGGAATTTATGAGGGGTCGGTAATTATAATCGCATATATACAGTTAAAAAACATTCATTCGATCTGCAAATAAAATTAGAATAATTTCATGACCACTAACGCGGCAACTACCTGACAGGACCAGTGATCACCTTTCAAACTGTCTCTGCAGTGGCGTTAAGAGATCCATCGACATGTGACCGTTATCAAAGGCAGAGGCGATCAGAGTTAGGTTCTACAACCCATGGGCAGTGTGCCACAAGATTTCATACAGGCTGACCACTTCCATTCGCCGACCGCCCCCAGACACGATTCCAACACAACCCTGATTAGCATGCCATCACATGACATCACATGCGGGGCACACTGACGTATACGCAAGCACAACAACACTCGGTTAGTCTGTCATGCGCCTATTTTTCGAGACTACGGACGTTCCATATGATCCTGATTCAGTTTCACATATCGGTCACATGCATTTGTTTTATTCGTATACATTCGACTAGAATTATAGATAAAAGCCGGCTGCAACCTTCACCTTTTATGAGTACCCTAGACATATTATGCACGACTGAGCGACCACAACGAAATGACGGTTCCACAGATCGAGAGATGCTGTTGTAACAATTGATTCCCTTGAACAGTTTGAACAAAACACTTAAACACGAAAACTGGTAGATGCAAGCATTTCGTATCGACTCATCAGTATCAAATTTACAATAACATGGATGGGCTTTTTTTTATAACAAACGAACTGTGGGGTGGATAATCAATAAGCGGGTTAGGATAAGTCATTAAGTCCAAGGAAGGGTCAAGTTCGCGAACAGTTGTTTCTGAACACAGAGAGCTGGTTTGAGTCGATTAACTGCAACTGCTTCAGCAGACCGTAAGAATCTCGGGTTAGAATGACGCAACAGGATTCTGAATGCACAAGATGGATCGATAGCGTGACCGGTGTTCAGGACACGTCTGGCGACTTAGGAAACTGGCTGTTTACGCGTTTCAGCAACGTTACCATTTTTCGATAACACGGACTTCTGTACCCATTTTGGTAGATGTTCCTTCATTCTGGAGCTCAAGGATCTCTCGGTTCTGTCTATGTAACTTTCTCCGCAGTTACATACAAATTGGTGAAGTGGCACCGATAGGCTGGTCTCCTTTGACTGAAGGCACTGGCAGCTTCTGAGTCCGAGCGATTACATGGAGTTCAGCTGCATTAAACGTTCGTTTAATTGAATTTCTTAATTGCTGTGTTGTTTGGTACATGACATAATCACCCCTAAAAGGCAGCTCTATGTAGACTCTCGTTTTCTCTACAGTGACCTCCTATTGAGGTGGTAATTTTCGTCTACTGTGCCTATCTATGAACCTTCTGGGGTAACCATTTGACTGTAGGACAGACGTAATCAGATCTAGTTCCTCCGCAAGGATGTCGGGCGTACAAATCCGCCTTGCTCGTGTGAACAAAGTATTTACTAGTGCTCGTTTGTACTGAAGCTGCTAAAGTTTAGATATTGACCTAACCATGTGGGTTTCTTAAAAACGGTTCTTCTAACCGAGCGATCTTCCCGAAGACTTATCAAGATATCCAGAAATGGCAGGCAATTGCCGACCTCAAATTCATAAGTGACCTTTAGATTAGGATGACAACTATTTAAACGTTGCACCAGGTTATCTATCATCTGTTTAGGTCAACTGAAAATTAATGTCATCGACGTAACTGTATCAAATTTTTGAACTACAATCATGTGAAAATCCGACCCAACCCAATTCCCCTGAATATTCACCCCTCTGCATTCAACCTCCCCTGTTTCTGGACGTTAATTGGACCTCGACCTAGACGATTTGTTTTGTCACGTCAATTTGATGGTTGTGCGAATAGCCAATTGTCGGTCATTGTACTTTACTTGAGTGGTGCATGCACCCCCTTTCTTGGAGCTCGGCTCATCCCCATTGTTTTGAACCTGTTGGCTGCTCGGAAGAGCTCTTTTGGGTATGAATGCCCAATTATGTGATTATAGTTCATGTTTAGCCCGTTCAGCAGCAAATTGTAACCCATTCCCCGGAAACGATCTGTCTATCGAAACTGTTGTGGTTGTCTAAATATTCACTTTGATAATTTGTTCAATGGTACCGTGGCATTACGATCCAATCTTGTTTTGAATATTTGGGATCATTGGTTTATCGCTACGCGTTGCCCAACGTCTTCGTGGAAGATCGTACAGTAACGCTTGTAATATGACAAGTTTTCTATCTCCGTAGCTAGCTGTTGCTCAATTTTTAGCATGAAAAAGTCTGCTAAGATGGGACCCAGCGGACTTCCCATGGCTACTCCGTCTATTTGACGGTAGGACTGTTCAAGGAAACGAAAACTGACATTCTCAGTACAGAGAAGCAAAGTTCCCTTCAATATGTCGGTAAACAGCCAGTTTCCTAAGTCGCCAGACGTGTCCTGAACACCGGTCACGCTATCGATCCATCTTGTGCATTCAGAATCCTGTTGCGTCATTCTAACCCGAGATTCTTACGGTCTGCTGAAGCAGTTGCAGTTAATCGACTCAAACCAGCTCTCTGTGTTCAGAAACAACTGTTCGTGAACCTGACCCTTCCTTGGACTTAATGACTTATCCTAACCCGCTTATTGATTATCCACCCCACAGTTCGTTTGTTATAAAAAAAAGCCCATCCATGTTATTGTAAATTTGATACTGATGAGTCGATACGAAATGCTTGCATCTACCAGTTTTCGTGTTTAAGAGCTTTGTTCAAGATGCTGTTGTGTGTCATCCGTGGAAGCCGAAAGACATGATATAATCGAAGTGATGGGGACGATTGTCGTTTTTTTATATGAAACGGACAACGAATACCGCGACTACCCACCTCCCCCAGATGTAGTGTGCTCTACAGTTAGCTGGATGGATGCTTTGACCTAACCGAAGACTGTTCAGTATCATCGAATTTTTCCTTTACTATAGATGGTGAAAAACAATGATGCCTTTCTTGGCGGAATTAGACATTTTCAACGGGATTACCCCAAGGTTTCCTCTCCTCAATTTACTGGATGCCAACCAGATTGCGTAAATAGTGGTTAATGATGCCAGTCTGTGTAGAAAGTCGCATACACATTTTGTTGCTCTTGCAATAACTGCTTGACTGTCAGAAGCAGTAGAGGCTAGGTTACCAGTTGTTTGAATATCTGGATAGCCTAGCAGTTCTAATGAACGAGGTGCGACAATAGTAGTGTCTGAAACAGAAACAAACTCAAATACAGTGAACCCCAATGACAACAGTGGACTGAATGCACTGAAATCGGTGAGAACGGAATAGACCACAAGCGTTCAACTTATTAAAAACTTGTTGCAGAACACATTTATGTTTAACCGAACGCATCAGGCATAGAATAAGCTCACCGAAATAGTGACAGTTGATGGAGCGATGTCTAACGTATCAGTCATGCCCATCAAGAATAACTAATGATACCCTCACCACTACAGTGAGGGAATTTCGAGATGAGCCAGGATTAGAATTACTGTTCGAGTCTCATCCTTGTTCACCACCCATATGTCAAGAAGAACAAAAACTGTTAGAATTTCAGCCCAAAATATGGGCGATCGGCAAAGCCGAATACCTCGTGTACTGATCACATGGCAAGCTGAATAAAAAAACAACACGTAACTCCAAGCCCCTCAAAATCAGTCACTGCATGTACGGTCGATAACAGTCTGTTCATGTGACAATTGCTATAGCCCCCAACAGCCTTGATTGCAACAGTATTTGCTTCAGTGCCTAGGTCATTCCATGAACTTACTATTTCCAGAAAAACTGCGCAGCGGTATTACTACAACCTTACCTGGTTGGAGTAGAAGTGTCTGACAAACCTATTCCGTTGAATGAGAATTTGAAATGGTATTTTGACAAAACAACCTTGACCCAAACAACATTACCCGAAGCCGTTTCTTCCAGTCTAAAAACACAGGACGTACACACGTAACTTTGTTATAGTGTAAACATAAACACAACGGACGACGGAAAAACCATGATCGCTACATACACATATAGGGCAGCTTATCATCAATCTTTCATTTCTGTGTCACGTTGAGCAGCCGGAGCATCAACACGAACTGTCTTTGAACACAAAAAAGCCTGATGTGTCTGACTGATAATCCCTCGGAGAATTTTAACATGTGCCTCTTTCTGGTGCGGAATAGAACATTGAATGGGTTGGTGACGTGTACTTTGTGGCCTGTTATGAGTGTATGCTTTGTAGTCGAATTGGATATATCTAGCCTTCCAAAGTAGCTAACTCAGTCAGAGTAATCAGTTTGGTTCTTATCTTACTTTGGGAAAAGTTTCTTGATTCAGCAGCGTTTGCTATGTCGAATTTCACGTTTCCTGGACTGACTAACAGAATTTCGTTTGTCTCTGTGCTGACTAACAAACTGAACGGACCTGGAGCATAAAGACACTATTTGTGTGCGCTTCGGAGGTAAGAGTATGCTTCAGTCCGATCATTAGCGATAAACTCCAACAAGAGTACCAGGACTTTTTTTGCCTTTTTGTTATACATAGTATCAGATGTTGGTCACACGATGAAGCAATTTCTGCCATCGACACTTTCATCGATGTGACAACTAAACTGCAAGTTTCTAGCAGGGCATCACCGCAAATCTTGCGTCGTATATCAGGAGAGTGCGGGTACTTCTTGGATCGCTTGAGTTTTGGAATCGAACAGCTGGTAGTGCTGATTCCACAGAAAATCAGAGGGGCGCGGTGTCTCACCAGTATGCAAAGACGATGAGCGTATAGCTCGACAACCAGGGTGATGGCTGAATCTCTTCGCCAGCTGTTGGAACGGTTCTGACACAGTTGCACATTCAAACGGCTGGATTTTCAACAGGAGAAATAGGAATACTGGACATGAAAACGTTTGTCAGGAACGAGAAGAGAAACAGACCAAAGTTGTTGCGAATTTACAACAGACAGTTACCATAAAAGGCAGTAGTGACGATAAAAGAATCAGCCCTAAGGTCCGTGTACAACAGTTGTGGCGACTGAACGAATCAGGCAATGGGAGGTTCACAAACGAACGAGACATCATAGTTTCTGTACGGAAACAATTACCGGTATCTGATTTAACAGCTGCAATCTGAGTGGCTAATATGAATTGTGACGAATTATTCACCCGATGCTGAATCTGCTTCACCAAATGTTAATCGCAAATCCGTGGCATCAAAAAAGCCAGCTGATTCTGTATTCTATTTGCAAATTTGCACAAATTCCACGTCATTTTAAGTGCGTGGATGAATGAACCGTTGGTTACTGAATCCACGACTAATCAGAACGTAGCTTGAGTCTTGGCACGAGTTTGGGGAACACAGGCGGCCTTGGCATGTATACAACAATGTTCAATCCGTTAAGAAGGGCTCGTTTTCCTAAAGGATGTTTAAACAGGCTGCAACCAGTAACAGTTTAATAGCATTTGTTTGTTAATTTCAAAGTTCACTTGTGAATTTGCGTTTACGGGGGATATCGCTAACGTTTGAGAAAGCCGTGTAATGTTAACATGGTATGCATATTCACGGATGGAACAGTCAATCTAGACAATTATCTTCGGTAAACCTATTATGCTGCTTGAGGCGTCCGCAACTTCCGTGGGCACTGTTCACCTGACTCAGTATTAGTCTTTGGAGTCAGGCGTCGGGTCGGCGTATCACTGATCTAGTAACCACGTTCTGCGTCGTTCACGTGATCAGGTTGGGTACTTGCAAGTGGGCTCCCAGTTGTCTAATTCTAGGTCATGACGGTTGGCTATTATCATGACTAAGCTGAAACACGTCCGGTTAACCTCTAAAACTCAAAGATCGGGGAGGTCCAGAGAGAAACTCAGAAATATCGAAGGTTAGCAGATAGGCCGTCTATGGTAGTCACACACGAAATATCGAAATGTATTAGTCGAAGGCCATTACAAGTAGGAGACATTGACCGCTCTTTAGGACTGCAATGGTTTGCCCCTGCACCAGAACTGCAAACTTTGTCAGTTTTCAGCCCTTATGTCCGTTGTGATAACGCTTGTAAGACGCTATGGACTGAAGTGCATAGAAAACCAAGGCATGACTTATCAGTGGTGAAAAACGAAGTTTCAAGGACCAGACTGTTTTTGATCACTTCTCCTCTCTGACTGTTGAAATTGTGTAAAATTGATAGCTGATTAGTAAATGAAGACGGGGGAAAGTGATTGGATGAGTAATTAACATCACTAAAATGTGGAAGGAAACATATTCGAAATCAGTCTTCGGTAGCCAATGTTAATCTGGCTGAGCCAGTGGGACCTAAATAAACTGTTCCATAGGTATATCAGCCATATTTGACCAAGGAAGTACAGAATTTGAACGAACTGCCTCTGAACACGCAAATCTGAACTGTGGTGGTCTCGACTTTCGATGGAACGCGGCATTTGAACTTTCGCGATAAAGTAATAGAGACGCAATGGATAATGTGAGAAGCTATCTCGATGCCTGTATATCGAGCACAACCGATCAGACAGGCCAGGGCTGGTGAAATGAGACTGCCTGTTGTCCTAGAGTGAAGACAAGTATGGCTACGTTCGTGGTTCCCTTCAGTTAAGTGCACCGTATTACAACTTATATCTGTAGAACCACAGGAGGAGTTAAATGAACAGATCACGAAAGGGTCAATAATAATGATAATAATAAGTATGCTATCTCGCAACTTGAACGGTACCGCTCGATTGGAGTGAAATGTGACAATGCTAGGAGTAACAGTGTTGACCGCATCAACTCGGCCGCTGCGGTTATGTTTCTCGCATGCTACTGCTAACGACATTTTCTGGATTGAAGTCAGTGTAGTCAGGAGGAAAGATCGCACTGTTATATCCACACTACTACTCGGTAGTGAGGCATGTCCAGTTATTAGAATAATGAAGTAAGTGGGAGGAAAATACAGAATGAAAATCTGGAGTGAAGTGTGGCATGAAATGGTTCCCGGTACACACAAGAACTGGGCACTGGCAACCGCTTTAACCGTGACGTCCTGGGACCAACGATGTATACAAATGTGTTTGGTTGCTGATGTGTCGTACCCCATGTGCTGTTTTTCCGAATAAAAATCCTTACGTCATTCGCGATCTTGGCTCACAACATTAGTAATAAGAATTCTTTGCATCTTCTTCAATTCTTCTTCTATCATGTACTTTGCACACATTCTTTTTGCTGTGTTTTTAGAAAACGTCCAAGACCGCGTTTAAGACTGACTGGCACATAGCCACGGAGATGCAGGCAGTGGTCAGCCTAGGTTTTCTGCCTATAAATGGTTCGCTGCAATAACCATTGTGATCTGTATGTCAGTGTCACAACTAAAAAATACGTTCGCCATCGGACTTCTCCCCCATGATAGAGGTAAGATTGTTATGACTCTTGCTGAAAAGTGTTAGCAAATTCTGAGTGATTTCTAAACGTTCCACCACGCAAAAAATATGGTTCACTTACCGTCGATGTTATTTTACTTCTCTTTTAACTCCATCAGAGTCATTATTTTGATACACAATCAAGATGTCAGTAAGCAATACAGTGAAACGATGTGCCATTTATCAGCTTTTGTGTTTACTACGTCAAATCATGAGAAATGGATAAGTATTAAATAGGATTCCAAATGACATAAAACTTTGGTCAGTAATGTGTGGAAGGCTTAGGCTTGGCCGGACATTGGCTGACCTATGAACAGTGAACAATGGGAGATATTTTCAGCTTTTGGCGTAGGTGAACTGCCTGTATCGAATGGCACTCAAAAGGACGCCTACTGTTTGAATGCCTAAACATCTCCGGTTATCCTTCAATTAGCCAATTTATCTGGGGATTTTGCTTTTCTAAAGCAACAGAAAACCTCGTTATGCTTTGTGTGGAATCAGGGCGTCGCCAGTTCCTTGATGAACTGCTCAGCCTTCAGTTCCCATTTTGACCCGAAAGAAACTCTTTTGGACTTAGCTGTCCAAAAACCAAAGATGCCGAACTTGGAGCACGATGATCGACCTAGTATTTGCTGCAGAGATGGTGTGGAGGAGTTTTAGTTTAAACTTACTACAATCTCTCATCAAAACCATGTTCAATCGATGTGCTCAAACCAGTAAGTAAAGGCATGTCGTAACAATCTTTCAGCATTACAATGCGTAAGATGATCGTACAATAATGTTACTGCTATTTTTCGTTCTTTGTAAAGACTTTTCAGCTAGAAGTGAGTTCAGTGGTTCATAACGTTCTTTGCGCAGGGAATGACTATTATCGATCTGGTAATGAGCAAAACATTTCTACGAGACAGGATTGCCATGTATTCTCGTGAAATGTGTATGTCACTCAGGCCTTACCAATCACCGATCAAAACTGTGTTGTTTGGTATATCACACTTTAATGTCCGTAGTTGGGAGTAGATTCTGGAACGAACCTATTGTGTCATTCTCGAGCTGTTGACTCTTGTTCATAGAATCCTGTCAGACTATTGCGGTTTAACACTTGAATTGGCAGATGCACTTTTAAGAATGTTATAATACTCACCCACTATGTTTTCAGTTGCCTTTGAAGCTTAATCAACACTTCTCTGTCAAGTTTAACGTCATCTTGTCGACAATAAGTATGGATAGGTCGCAACATTCAGCTGTTCCTACTCTGGCTTGGCAAGTGGCAATCGCTCCCCGTAATCTTTTCATTCTTAGGATACATGGTTCACTTGGTTATCGCACCGCAACTGGTCAATAACAGCAATTGATCTGACTGGATCCACTTGTGCAGACTAGTGTTTACGTCCGCAGTGAACGACAGTATGCACATCTGATACATCTGAACTTCGTACCGTGCACAGCGGTTGTTTAGACAGCTGACACACGCACCCATTCATATAAGATCGTAAAGGGTTAGTAAACAAAGCGTATGTGTGGGCAAATATGCAATCCAGCATGTGTGATCAGTGCATGGAACTGAAGCATACCCACATGCACACGTATGTGACGTGACTGTTCTAAGTACCAGTCTGATGGAACCAATTCTACGTACGATTATCTGATTTTTAACTAGTCTGGAATATCACTACATAGTACTTAACACACTCTATATAGAAGGTGGTAACCACCAAACTTTATGAATATGGCTCGGAACTTCATACGTGCTACATGGGGCTTCTAGACAGATCTCTGTAATCGCCACTTAGAAGCTTACTTCCAATATAATACCTTTTGAACACAAAACAGAATAGTTGTAAGAATTTTACTGTATACCAAGCTCTGGTGAATCTCCACAGACTTTTAATGTGGACTTTTAAACAAATAAAGTTGCGAATCGCACCAAACGGAACAGAAGCCCTAGTTCATTTGCTAATAAGGCTGCAGTAAAGTTACAAACACTTCATCCGTCTTCAGTAATAGATGTTGATCGGTGCACATTGGAATCGTAACCTTCCCATTTCCATAGGCTTTTCGGCCAGCCCCCCTCAAAAAGAAACAGTAGACTTGAGTTTCGATCATTTTAGATTTCGCCAGAACAGTGATGGGATTTGCGTTCATTAGGTAATTGAACTGGCTACCGTGCTAATGTTCTCACACTAAGCACAGCCGAATGATGATATGCGGCCACTGAACCACATTCGCTTGTGCTTACTTTAACCGACGACCCCGTGACTAGAACCTTCTTCCAAGTGAAACTCACGGAGGTCATTAAATTCGCAGATTTTTTCGTTTGTGAATTTTGGTTGATGTAATTCGAACACTGCTAACAAATGATTGCGGCTGCGTTGGTTCCACTGATATTCAGCCCATCCTTTTCTTAAAAAAGCATTATACTTGAATTTTGCCCTCGTTAGTGCCTGTCAGTAGTACAACACTGAATGCACGAACAGATACAGGCCTCAATCGCTGTTTAATTGGTTGAAACACTGCCTACTCTGAACGGCTGTTGTCATAGAAACGGTCGGTAGCGTATTAGGTTGCATAATAGTTTCACTGAAATTCCTTAAACTCTTTCGGACAGGTGTTTTCAATCAGTAATCTCCTGAGTACAGTACACTCAATTTAACTAGCCTTACGTACGACTTATGAGACATCTAAGATTCCCTAAAGAATAAATGTAAACTAACCGATATTTCAAAATTCTAGACCAGAGCAGATGAACTACGGAAATGAACACTATCGATTTTCACCTGGTCTCATCCATCCTCAGACTTATCTGTATGTCTCAAAATATGTTAATTATACTACGTAAGCGAATAGCCTATGCCATAGTAAAATATCGGTTTGCCCTAAATGCGTTGGCGCGGATGTACTCCATCGATAATTCGAACATGACAAACTTCATTGTTGGTATGCGTTGAGAAGTTTTAAATAACATTTTAACTTCGAAGCTACACTAACATTTTCTTAGGCTTCCTCGTCTCAACTGCCAGTTACAGAACCGGTAAGGCGCGCTTATGTCTGTAACTTAACGATGAAAAGTTTAACGCACTTCCCATTTTCCATTAAGACGGTGAACGACATAAAGCGAACAGAACCGAGAGTTCAGCGAACTTTTATTTTTAGAAAAGAAGGCATTTAAGGGGTTAATCACATTTTGGAACGGTTGCTTCAGATTGTTCGGCTTGGTCCTCTGCAGTTAATCTATTGAGTAACATAAATTTTCGTTTTTTTAGAAAGGCACTCTGCAGACCTAACGGCAAAGAACAGATACTGTAAGGACCAGACAATCAATAATCTACGTCTGAAACATTACTGCTTGTGGCTGTAATGCGGTTATTTAGAATATCTTCTGGTTCACGTGAACACAATATGCACTAGGAAAGACAGATAATTCATGCGCAGCAACACAACCTCGGAAATTGGATATGAAACAGAAAACGTTTCGTAAAGTTATACGAACGACAGCTTCTTCTGTGAAGGATGGTGTATGATTTGTCTGGCAAGATAGGGCTAATTTCCATTAAAGCTCATAGAGCAGAGTTAAGATAAAACTGCCAGTTGAGTGGCTGCCAATTGGATGGCACCACATGGTACACCAGCTTTACATCACTAGACTGATAAACTTGAATATGCTCTTACAGATTTAACATGTAGTATCACTTAGCCTTCATAACTAGTCGGGCTTTCTAAGATGGTCATGGATGGATGCCACAATGTCGTACTGCGCATTTAATCCATGGAAATCGGATGATTCAATTAGTAAATATCTCGAATGAAAACGAACGGTCAACAGATGCTTGTTACAGTCTGTGTACGTTTGGATGACACGGTCACGGATTCTCAACTATTTTAGGCCATGTGAAAGATTCATGGTTACACTCAATGGTAGTGAACTAGGGCTCAAGTACCAAAAAACAGCTCAGCTAGATTATTATGAGCGCGAATATTCACAGGCATCCCTCATTTACCAAAGAGGCTGTGCATTATTTTTTCACATATCCCACATTTCTTTTGTGGTTTGGAACCCAGGGTATGCGACGACGAAATACAGCCCCAAATTTATTGTCCAGGGCCTAGTTCTGGCTGAAAGTACGATTTCTAAGATGTGGTTTGCGGTGTTCCTAGCTAACCACATCGAGGAGAGTGACGGGTTACGGAAATTACCGAACACCTCAGCTCTACGGCCTTAACAAAACACAAGTCTGGAATGCCTCTTAGGCCTATCCTGGAGATGATAAATTCTCCCTATTATAAATTGGCACGCTGGTTAGTCGCAATCCTAACTCCATTGAAACAGAAGTTTCAAGCACATTCTATTAAAGATTCTTTTGAATTGATCAGTGACTTGGACAAGATCAATCTTGCTAATGAGTTGATGTGTTCCATAGACGTTCAGTCACTAATCACGAATGTCCCGCTACACGGGACAATCGATTATATTTGTGAGCTCATTGAAATGAGCCACATTACTCTGCATCTACCTA
>QNGE01000893.1:197053-211804 GCA_008508345.1 Paragonimus westermani
ACTGAAGCCGACCTTGTGTGTTCAGAAACAATTGCTCGTAAACTTGACCCTTCCCTGGACGTAGTGACCTTTCCTAAACCACCGATTGACTATCCACCCTGCTCTTATAACTGCTCGATATAAAAAACCCGTTTCATGTTATTGCAAATTTGGTACTGACGAGTCAATACGAAACGCTTGCCAGTTTTCGTGTTCTAACGGTTTTGTTCAATCTGAAACTGTTAACAATCTGTGTATAAACAAGTTACACACCAGTTATCTATAGATCCATCCACTCACAAGCAGTGTTCATGAGAATGTTGGCCGGGCATGTAAGGGCTTGAGGATGTAATGTAAGGGTTTGTCAGTTTGATTCGCGTTCAAACCATATTTTCCTGGTGAGCTCAACCGACAGTTGAGCCGGTGGTCAAGCGTCGGATTGAAGGGTGGGAACCTTGAATGATCCATTCAATACTTCGAGCTTTTGCGGTCGTAGCCAGTACAAACTTGCAACTACGTTCATCCACCCACACATCAATAAATGAATTAAAATTACATCCCAACAAGAGTACTGAACAATATCCTCGTTGTTCTACTTCAAGTGTTCATGATATTGGAGGCCAGCTGTATAACAGTTTTTGCTACCAGTATAATAAATCCAGTGAAAAATACAATTCTTCTTTGACAAATGGATGCGTCGAGACGTGAAATGACTCAGCCAGGGAATGACGACTATCAAGTGAGTTTCAAAAACGGAATTTGATACTTCAAGCGACCGGAGCACACGATGACTGCAGACAGAAGTATGTAATGCATACACATTTATCTCACTGGCCTCTACAACGGAACAGGCGTCGGCTGGCTAAAATGCACGCGAAATGAGCAACGGATTCTTGGCACACCACTTCGTTATCGGAGCCCAGGGTAGCGGTTTTAACACCCAGTATATAAATGACAAGATCAAGGTTCAACTGAACGGTTGCTTGTCCGATGGGCCCTACGCTGTCTGATCAAATCAGACTTGTTGTTTCTGGCCTAAGTCTATACATATCCTCGGAAAGATTAACGCTTCTAAATTCGGTAAACAGAAAATAACTAGTGACGGGCATCGTGTGCTGAGTACAAATGTTGCGATAAGCCTGAAAAATGGTCCCCTAAAAAACTGGAATGGGGTCGTCATAAGACACAAATAAGACGGACAAATTAGTTTCCACTTATTTGTAAAAGTGTAATAAGCGTGGAGACAGAAACGTTAGTCATTGAATGGAATTGCAAACGTACGTATCTACCGAGATAAAGGAAAACAGCCAATTTTCACTCATCTTTTAACTTTTACTTTGATTTTTCTACCACTTATAGGGGACGACTAGGTTGTAGAATTTCAAAAAGGACTATGTTTTGTACTCTTGTATATTGATGTGAACAGTTTTAACCAGTGTGCCCCGGTGTAGTCTAAGAGTTTAGTACACGCTTGTTATATTGACAACGACCTGTTCTTTGCCAGTAAGTGAAAGAACTGGATTATACCCATTTGTTGCTACTCGACTTGTTTAAACGATCGGTTCTTACAATAAAGGCTGGTACTTCCTTGCTTGTCTTTGCTCCTTAAGAAATAATTTGAGGCCCCATTCAATTAATCAGTGTGAACCCAACCAAACATGACGCGTTAAATTCAACTGAATTCCGGCTCCGCACGGTAACATGGTTGACATGGTAGGGGTGCTCATCTGAACTGCCTTAGACACTGTTACATCAATAGCGGACTTTTTTTCAGTGTCTCTCCACAAGCGATGACGTAACAATACCATAAACCTAGACTGAGACAGCTTGTGTAGGCGCTACAGCCAGAAAGTCGATATATGTTTGGACTGGTTCCAATAACATGATCTACCTGAGGGGTATTCGAAACAGTTTTCATAACAAGCAACACCGCATTTCGGCCGTTCATGAACTTCGGCAGCCCCGTTCGAGCACAGTAAACGACAGAAGTTGAGTCGATAATCTAATCCAAGGCTAGCCCATTCCCATGTACTTGTCCACGTCAAGCCTCGAGAGCCGTGTGCCACCGCAAACACGAGCCAATGGTGTATGTGGTCGTCTGTGTATTTCCTTCTACGTACAGGGCGCCAAGGATTTTCGCATTGATCTTTAATCCTGTTGTCTCCGATATCGTAGTTTACTTTGTATGACCACACTTCTTAGTGAGTGACACTCTGCGACCACGATAAATCGCGTCTCCGATCGCAATGCAACTGCCTAAGAGAGTTCCTAAATCAAGAGTTGTATTTCGTTAATTGTGATAAGGAAAAATCGTAACAAAGGTTTGCAAGAATTTGCACACTGGATAGGCTGTAGACTGATCGAGCTTTTCTTTTACAAAAACATACTTTATACAGTTTACCGGTAGCTTCAAAGAAAAACTGAAACAAGCTTCGCATCTTCATAAAAACAGTTATGGCCGTCTAAGAAGACACTTATATCAGGCTTGTCTTTAAAAGCGACATCTGAATGAATGCTTTTAACACCAAATAGGTACTACATAGGCACACGTCCATAACTCAGCGAAGCTAGTCGCTTTCACAAACCACTAGGCTGACTGTGAGTCCGGCCGAAAGCGAACGCTTATCGTACCTGTCACTTTTCCTAAAACAGCAGAAGCAACTACCTCTCTAGAATAGAAAGAACGTCTGAAACCAGGTCAGAGAACCACATACCAAAGTGGCTCACTGACAGGCTGTCGCACCCGCCAATGAGTAGAACTCAACGAGTAAGTAACAACACTTCCTTCCTGACAAGATACTTATCGGCTACAGGTCACGGCAATAGAATCGCACTATGATTTACGGTCGTGAGGACTGCTTATAATTCACAAATTCTCAAGTATGTTGAGGCCATATTGAACAACTGCCTGAAGTCGGTCCTGTGCACTTAAAAACCAGGTGGCTGTAAATCTGTTATATGCTATGGAAAAGATGGGCATGGCAATCTCGACCAATTTGTGCAGCTCATTTACAAACATTTTTGTCATACTATTCGCACGGTCAGGATTGACGCACGTTTGCGAAGTGAGATCATATGATGATTTGCTAATTTCTAAATAAATAAATTGAATAATCTCTTAGGCCATTTGACGTCCTAGTTCTTCAAAAATGGAAAGGTTAAAAAATCGTTTTGTGTCAACCGGCGAACGTCATTCATTTGCCTTTAACATAGACAATAAGCAATCGCTGAAGAAAGGTAGGTGCAGTATGTGATGTTTTACCGTAAGATACCAGATCGTTTGAACAACGTTCGATTCGGTGCATTTCAATGATCCTTCACACAAATGCATACATTCTACGTTTCAGCATATGCACCCATTGGTAAGTGACAATGTTTAACCAGTATTCGCGCACAAACAGATTTACTCATTATCAGCGACCGGAATGAAACCCCTCACATACACCAATAGACGAAAACGTGTACAATCATGAGAACTGTAACACAACTAGCATGCGAGGTTTCCAATGGACGATAACATGGACGACAAAAATAACCGGCCAAATCACTCTCTGCCGGATTAAGCAAAATTGTTTCAGCTCGTATGTAGAGTCGTGCTGTTTGTATGCTAAACCCTTTGTAGACTTGCCAGCAGAAATATAGACAAGACTGAGACTGCCCAACAATAATGACACACGATATTTATCAAAACACAAGACGATGTGAACAATCAATGTCTCAGCATTCATAACTCTGGACCATCTGAGCACTTCTGCTGTGGTAAATTATTGAAATAATTTATTGAATAATTTATCGACCCATTTTCGTTGCTGATAAAACTTGATTTCTGTCGTCTGTTTGGCAAAGGAAGACTGTCTCCGAGATTCTTGAATTTGTGCACTGAAATGACTCGTTTAAGACGCCTGTCGCATACTGCGACTCTTCGCTTGTTCACCTATGTTTATTCGTCACCAAACAGTAACAGTTTTTGTGGCTCGTTGCAGGACACATGTTGTGCGCCATTTCAGTACAGCCCGCTTCACACGTCCAACACACTGGTACTTAGACCCCCTGTAAGCGTCTGAAGGGAATATGAGTAGTTTGGCGTCATGCTTCATTTTAGATAATAAAAATTCGTCATCATAATCAAGCAAGCTCCCATCGACCCATAGTAATAAAAAATAAAGCACAATGTGTTTGGAAATCACACCACACGCACGCTCAGTCGAATTCAGCTTGTTACGCAAATCTTGTAGAGTCACGAAAGTGAAAATTGGGATCAGCCTTAACAGCACAAATCTCATGAATTGGACCTACTTACTGTTCAGAATCCATGCGCAATCTAAGTATGTTATAATTGCTCGATACGAATAACCTGTAGTGTTCACCACTAGAAAATTCATCTGCAGTAGTGGAACTATGGTCTTACTTCATGTGGCTAAAAAACGTCGATGGGAAAAAATATTTCTTAAGGAATATTAGTGTGACACCCCACCGTTCTCCTCAAGCTACAGCACACTTGAAAGCATACTAAAGTTCGTGTTCCGATCCGTTTTATTCGATTTGCTGAATATATACATGTATTGCAGAAAGGGTTAGGGATTTTAAGTAACTACAATCTGAACAATTGAATTAAATGAAGAAAATATTGAATGAACGGTAGATTGTCGAATAGGCGAAGTACTTTTAAGTATATGGACAATGTTCATGAAAGACTACTTTGGGTTGCTAGTGTGAATTTGTACTGATGCTATAAGATTGGTTTGCAAAACCCGTAGAAAATAGGGAAAAGTTTTGTGCTAACCTTGGCTGATCTCACAATCGGCCCACGCGGATAGGATAAAATGTAGTTAATTCTGGCTACAAGTAGTGCACCCATGAACCATCACCAGCCAGGTCCGTTGCTTTCGCGTAACATGTCACCGAATAATTCTGTCCATTATTATTATCCCAAAATTGCTCGCCTGTATGAGTTTCGTAGCGGATGGCAAACTGGGCCCGATCACCGGGAATCATAGTGTCAGGGAAGACTACACTAAAAGAAAATCTGTCAGTTGCTCCATCATGAGATCCTTGAACATAGGCTGCAGGAGTGTCACAATAGGTCATCCAGTTGTTATAGGTAATGCGAACATGAACACGTTTTTCAAAACCGAAGCTTTTAACTCGGATGGTTCCTGTTAGGAGTCCTCGAGGCATATCTACACGTGCATCTTCAAGGGAGACAGCTTGATTTAATACCCGACGTACAAAGTTTGACGCGAGGCCCGGTTGCGGGAAACACAGTCCGAATTGTTTTGCGCCAATTCTTGCAATGGATTCATCTGTGTCTAAGTGTAAATCAAATGTAGCTGAAGCCGGTATTTTCGGTGGAGCCTCCAGATCAAAAACATGACGAACACTTTCTAAGTCAAGACCAAATGCATCCGCAAAGCGTACTGCCTTCTGCCCAGGTGTTCCGGGAGGTGTGCGCTGCGACTTCAATGAGCTACTTCTTTTTGGCTTCGGCATTTCAGTTTCTTCGACTGAACGTGCTGATCGACTGTCAAACAATTGATAACCTTCAAAGGGCCTAATAGACGGCATACTCAATGTATCCGGTAGACGTAGAGAATTGACGGTTTTCACAGGGCTCTTATCACGGCTTTGTCTGAGTTGTTTTGTAGAAGAATTATCAGTCATCGGCAACTCGCACTCTAGTGTGTCCCCGTCAGTTTTCAAGTTTGCCATCGCCCAAGCTAACGTTTGATCTTGCCTATCAATATGAGGCAATCCCAAATCAGTATGTTTCGGTGGCGAACTGGAACAGTCCCCGATAAGCGTGCAAGACTCAGCTGTCAATGGACTCAAAGGGGTATAAGAACTATCTGACATGGTTAGTTTACCAGGGTAAGCCCACTGTTCGTCAGAGTTCGACGAGGTAGATCTTATATCAAATTTACTTGCTGGTTGAGCGTTTTCAATTCCTTCCAAACAATCAATGTTCGGTTCGGTCCAGGCGTACATTTTTCGGATAGCTGCAGGCGTACTTATTTCGCTACAGTCTGACAGATTTCTAGGAATAACAGAGGTCAGCAAACTGGCTACCAGTTGATCTCGCGTTGCACCATCAATACGTCCATAAACAGAATCGGCGTAGTATGCGTTCAGTAAGGTAAATGTCGATGAATAATGAACAGTTGATTCAGGTAACAGTTCGAAAGTAGTGTTTTCGTTATCAAAGGCCACTTCCAAATCACTGAGGAGTTTCTGGTCAAAGACGTTCTGTACGTTGTTTGTGGACTTGGGTGAAGGGTCGACAGGAATAACAGCCCAATCACGTGGACTAGTGAGACTTTCAATTACTTCCGTTTTCTGACCAACTTTACCGGGTTGTTCCGCTAGCGTAGATGAATGGCTGTCCGATGCACAATCTTTTGAACCTAAGGGCGGGACGATATTATCACTTTCATCAGTCCGATTCGTGCAAGCAGAGTATAGCCCGACTTCTCGATGCCTGCTTAGTGAAGTGGCAGTTGGCCAAGGGTCATCAAAATGTTGTCCTAGCACGGAAATTCCACAACTAAGTAATCGAGAAACGGCGGTCCAAATAAGCCACTTTATATATGTCCACAGAGATTTCGAAGTTGGAGTAGAAACGACGGTATTGTCTTGATAGGTTGGACTGTCTGTACCTTCCTCTTCGCAAACTTGATGACTGTGAATCTTTGCAACCAGGTGACCAGTTACAAGACTATCGGTATCAGACATTCGCTAAAACATTTTGCGAAAGTAAAATAATTCATTCCATAGGGAATTTGAAATAGGTTTCGAATGAAGGCATTAGTCGAATACGCCGAAGTGGCACAGCAACGCTCGCGCAGGTAAGCGACAGGCCGTAAGTGAGGCAGGCTGCGTTGTCTTTCCATACCCAAACGGTGAGGGCCAATCAGAAGCATACGTTCGACCCTGTCTCAGCCTCGGCAAGCGTGGGTGTTCTGTAAACCAATGTCACAACCAACAGGCGTTGACCAGGCCCGGCTGGTGTGTCGAAGACAGGAGTGTGTGTGTCTGTCATCCTATAGCCCGCCGCGGTAATGACAGACCTCGATAAGGCAGGTTGGCACGTCATGGTGAAAATGAGAAACACCGGTTTGCAGAATAGTCATATCAGATTTAAATATTCAGGTGAAGCACCAGAGCTCAGAAACCGTCATTTACGGAGTTGACTGCACACTATTTTAAAAATTCAAGAAGTCAACCGTGGCGGATATTATAACCGTGTGCCTGTGGAATTAGAGTGCCTCACTGGAAGGCTAATTTACACCGAAGCCAGTGGTATCTGAACGTTTGATATAATAGTTGGTTTGCTACTTCATACTCTTTGTTCAATTGAAGCTCGTCATAACGTTTCACTTTGAAGCAGGGCTGTACTAAACATCTGGAAGAGACCCTTTTGACTGAGTAATAGTACACAGTACAGTAACTATTCTGAATTCAGGCATTACAGTAAGGCAGAGAGTCTCCAGAAAGATAGGTTACTCTGGTTAAAGTAAATCTCTCAAAGATTATGCGAACAATTCAGAACTTACTTTGGGCATCTCGGTTAACCAATAAATGAACCAATCCGGCTACAGTAACCCCAGTAGACCAATAATAATTCTAGATTCTAACTCATTCGATATATTGATGCAACTCAACAAGTCGTGTGTGACTGCAAAAAAAACGCATATGGTGGACTATCTGTCATTTCTCCGTAGCATGTCTGAAGCTTTCATGTAGATCACATTGTGCAAGTGAAATCCGAGGAAATGAAAATTATATGATGCCAAAACTCTCGCAACAGTACTGGGCTACGACAGATAGCTCGTGTAGCATTCCCACAATTAGTCCTGCATCCACCAGTTAATAAAAACTTCTATGTAAAACTCCCACAATCAGTCACTACCTAGCACAGCTCGCATTGTCCTTAGTGTGACTTTTGAAGAGGTGAAGGAAGAACTTTGCATGTTTTCTGATAAACTGTTAACAGAAAGAGTTATTCTAACACTGTTCGAAAGAACAAATATGATGAATCACATCACTCTTCACAAGGAAAAAAAGTAAGTTCGTCCAATAATATGTACTGATATAAGTCTTGTGTTTAACAACAGTTTGTTTGACGAAATGTTATCAAGAGAATTTACACAATTAGCTCGACAATTTCGATTTGATTTTGTTCATTATGGTCAATAAACAAACGTGAGCGACATCATTTGGTATATCTCGAATACAGTGTTATTCAGACAGAGAAGTTCGTGCATAATCGATAGAACACTAACATGGGTAGATGTTATGTGAGGAGCACAGAACGTTGGCCCTCCCGATACCATACAGTTGTCAAGTGCATAGGTCCAACTCAAACCAAACCAACATGGCACATCTCGTGTAACACTGACACGCTGTATAAAGATCAGTGATGTTTTGCAGTATACGTGAATGTGATACTCAGAATTAGGGACTTCGAATAGCCCTAGGAATCGTGCGTGAATTGAAACCTCCTACGCAAGCGATAAAGAGAAGACCTGATACTGGTAGCAGTAAACAATTGTTATTCATGAATTGAGACGCCGAATTTATTGATTTGCAACAGTATTAGAGAAATCACAGCCTGTCATTGGCTGATCTCATTAGCACATGCAACATCATAAACTGTATGTTAATTGGTGGAATAGGGAACAGATGAATTGGCGAATAACGGAAAGCACAACACTGAGACCGTTCGTCCAATCCTGATGTTGTATCATTAACGCGATATTTGGACTGGCCGTTTGTCAGATCTTCTGTTGTGTCGGGGTTTGGATAGTTGGTGAACCGAGATTTCCACCACAGTAAATATGCTGCCCAACAAAATGACCAGGTGAATTAGAATCGTATTTGCGCTGATAAATAGTTGATTACCCAAAAATGCCAAGTATACTTATTTCTACTCTGTACTGGGATATAGCTGACTAACTTTTCAATGGATGTAGAATGATCGTAAGTGTACTTATGTAAGTGAGAATTAAATCCGGTGTTCGCAAACCAGACGGAAACAAAATTGAATAAAGAACCTTCGCATGCAGGTAGACTGCTGTATCTGTATCCAAGCCCCATCCGCTACATGCCTTACGGACAGCAACGACTGTAGTGAGGACAAGTGACTCACTAGAAGCGCATACTGTATTGTCGCATTTACAAGCAATCGGGTCATTTTAAAGTACATGGATGAGTGAGCCGTTGGCCGTTGAAGCCGCGAGCAATCAGAACACTTTTGAAGCCTTAGCGCGAGTGTGGGGCACACAGGCGGCCTTGACGCGTATACATCATAGACTCACCAAGCAACCAATTTCGAAAAGAAGGACTAGGCGCGAACTACGATCTTTCAAAGACTTGTCGATGGTGCATATCTGTTCTAAGACTGATTAATGTGAGGTTTACTGACGAGCAAATGTGTCTGAGCATTTGTATGTGATGATTCGATTTCGCCTATTGTAAGATCAATGGCACAGAGGTCAACTAGGTTGCCTAAAAGCGTCGTGGCTGCAATTTGAACCGCAATCATGATAAGAGTGCGCATTACTGGTGAGCTGTAAAAAGGGGAGCTTGAATTCAGTGTTTCTTTACATAGGATGCTGGAGGCTGTTTATCTGAACTGTATGACACCAGCAACCTGAGTAGTAAAGAAACCAAATAGGACACATCCTGATACCCATCAGTTAAGCTGTACGCATAAATGTGAGCAGTAAACAGGTTTCAAGGAGATGTACTTCTTCGGCTTGTTACTTTTGACCAACAGACTTACCATTTCAAATAAAACGTTTCATCTCAAGATCAGCCAGAAGGATTAATTAATTCAACAGAAAGCAAATTACCGCCGCCGCCGTATGTCTTTCAGTGGTAACTATGGATACACTTTTCACCGTTAATTGATGCCTGCATCTGGTGTCAGCAAAACAGCTATATTCATGAGTAAGTATATTACTCCAGTTTCACCGTACTATAATTTACAGAATTGCCAGCACAAAAGTTTTCCCCAAATTTTTTTATTTACCCGCCTCATTAATTCCACAAAACTGCACTCATAAGTAGAGTAAGTGTGACTGAAAGTTGTAAGCACAAGATGATATTGGAAACCCACGACAACTTTTCCTCTGTTTGCATCAACTTCTTCAAGAAGGTGATTTGAAGAGATTTTTGACCACAAGGATCTAGATGGAAACGAAAACCAGCCCAATGAAAAATCATACTAACTTCCAGTTTCAGTAATGACTCGCTGTGTGTTCATCCTAAGTGCAAAACGTAACCCTCGAGGGCGCAGGCAAAATACTGTCCGGTGTTTATTCCACACGCTCACCTACGTGACATGCATCTCAAGACGCTGTTTAGAATAATTTAAGCAGAAAGATTTGACAAACATCTGATGTGATTTACAAGTTTACTTGGGAATGCCTTAGCGTAACAGCCTCCGCAAATCTCGTACGGTTCCTCTCTGAGGTCTTTTCAGCTACCATGTGGTGCAATTTCACTACCTTGCTTTTTACTCGTAGGCTACCGTTTGATCCTACAGTGGGATTTGCACTGGGGTACAACCTACACACAGTACAATACAGATGAACAGTGTTGATCACAGTGAACTGTATCCACCTGTGCTTCGCTGCCATGGTTTGTACATGTAGGAATACGTGCCGAATGGGTATTTTCTGCACAAAAACTTGCTAGTCACATGTTCCCAAGTGGTTCGCTCGTTAGAATAACATTACGTTTAACAAAAGCCTGTAATCAAACTGGGCACAGCTAACGATGTAAGGGAATGTCCCACTGAAGTAAAGTGGAGTAGGTGAACCTTCGATGTATGATTTCCCTCCAACTGGTGAGAAACGACTTGCTTGACTAACAAGTCCGAACAACTTCACGTTCATATTTGTAAACAGAAGACTTGCCATGAAGTTGCTAAAAGGCCGTTAAAGTGTTGCTGATACAATCAAATTTCTCAGGCAAACTTTCAAATGCACATGCAAAAGGCCATCAGGATACAAATTGATTTCAGAAAAATGATGCAGCGAACAAGACCCTTTTCGATTATGGGACCAATTGCGGAGTCACCAAAACAACTATCAGCGCAAATGTGGCACATCTTGTTGATTCACATCACACCGTTAACTTGGTCTCTCCTTTTCGTTCGATTCACCGAGTCGAGGGTGATCAATCAAAAGCCGTGAGATGCAGGATTCTGGACACAGCTGAGGCGATCGCAGTTCGACTGAGTATTCCACTCCTGTGTGTACATAAGCGCCAACTTCAGAATTTGCGGTTGCCATGACACGCCACCCACACCATGGCCAATCCATCTGCTATTGTTCCACTCGCGTCATTACCGTGATGCAGTCGCAGCAAAAAGTTGTCTCTATGTGTCTGTGTGACGTGGTTGTATAATGTGGTTGACTTCAGCTGAACTTGGTACTTGTTTTGATCGCTTCACCCTGATACCACAGTTCCCTATAAGCGTTGTGTTTGGTTTTGTTGGTGAATAACCGAAACCAGGCTTGTTCTTCGTATGGTTTTTATAATGACTACCTTAGGGATTTTTAACCACTTGAAACAAATTGATTGATTGATTATAATGGAGGCTATTTATGAAGACAGATTTTCCTTAGAGTTTCAAATATGCCTTACACGAAAATGAAAAAAATATATATGTGAACACATTTTCCACAACTAGCCTTTAGACTGGTACACCCTGTTACGGGGCTCGTTACAGTTGGTTCCATGTACTGATCGAATCATTTACAGAGAACCTAGTTTAGTTGATCAGTCGTTAGAGTGGGTTGTTTGGCGTGTTTAATCACACCTCGAGTTTGGCTGAACTACGCAGGTCGACCATCGACCCAAGGTGTAGGTTGACAAGACGGTCGGGTAAACTAATTTGTTTACGTATCACATGTCACGTGGGCTTCACGGGTCAATTCTAATTCGGACCAGTTTAGGCAGTTGCACTGGTGATTTACCGTTCAGTGGTAAGAGGAATATACATCATTAACCCAGGTTTATCGAATGTTCATAACTTAATGAGATGGGTAGACCTTTGTGATCGTGACTAAACATAAGCCGTTGCAAAAGCGTGTTTGTCCCCCGACAACCTTTGCATTTTATCAATCTGATATTTAGTATGATTTGTCCTTTTCACCCGTTCTTACAGAACGGTATCTCAAATCTGCAGGAGTAACGTTCGCATGTCAAGTGCGCTCGTCTTTATTCAAGGAGACAATCCCATTATATGCATTTGATCTACTGAAGAAAAGATATGAATTCTACTGAAGCTTAATTAATGAGTCGTTGTGCCCTCCGACCAAAGACCCTTTCCACCTTGAACACCTTTTCGTTTGCTGCACGAAATGTAGCAATTAGGTAATACGATTAAAATTAACGCAAGATCCGGGAATCATTTCCGAGTTAAAGCTTATACTCAGTATTTTCAGTTTATGATACAGCTTCCGATCGTTATTTCTCAACATATCAGGCTTGCCTTAGAATCGAGTATAGAACTGCCAAGTGGTAAATGCGTGAAACTGATTCCGTTTGATCATGATGCCACAGGACTTTTAGTACAACTGGAACGAAGTCTAGAATAAAACAAGAAATTTTTCTTAAACTGAATGAATTTGGACAGCTTTTACAAGCAGAATGCAATTTGTTTTTACGTAAACATGGTTGGAATCTCTGTGAAGAAATCATGAATATTGTCAAGTTGCTTAACCGAGATAACGCACTGACCTAAGCCACATTTACTGAAATCAAAAAAGAATATAGGTTGCAAAGGGTTTGCTATGATCGATAATTCACGTCAATTCAGCAATATCTTCACAAGGTCTGTCTAATGTAATTTGTCGAACGGTAATAAGCTGTGTAACACGGTCTGTGCACACACAGATTCGCTTTAATTAGCCCAAGTGAGCTGATAATGGTAGGTGAATCGGCTTGCCGTTTTCTTGTTTAAGAGTTTCCGTGTGGGTTGCCGAAATCATGGTAACGGTTCTCATGAACTTGCACTTTCGTATTGGCCGTCTACAGAAATGGACTCAAAAAGGAAAAATAGAAAACATGTCTGATCAGTTAACGAAAATTCTCACTTTTGAGTCCAAACACCAAACTATTTGTAGCAAATGAAATGTAAGAAGTACCGAAGTAAGCAGTCACATGTTCCCTAGAAATGATTGTAATATTCACAAACTTGTCTGTCTGTTGCAACATCGCTCAACAGGCATTCATAGTGGGTGTTGTCCGTTTCTAGGCTCCTGGATGCTTGCTGCTAAAGACCGCCAATAAATGATGTTCACCGGCTTTATCGGGAGTTATACCCGGTAATGTAGTCTGTTTGTATGTTTTGATTGCACAACGGTTCAGTTTCACACTATGTTGTTTGAAATAATCCCGTCGAGTTCTAAGTCCTACTGTTCATGCACTTTCAATGTACACAACACAAATAATGTTTCGTTTGAAAGTTTATAAATGTCACTATAACAGCCTGAGCCAATCTTCTCTCCGGACTTGAAGAAAGCCGTCATGAGTTCCGCAGATCGAAAATAACGCCCACGTTGCCGTTCAGTTAAATATGTTATTTTGTTGTTCGCAAAAGCCGATGAATAATCTACTCTTGTCTTCAGCGTGTTAGCATGGGTTCAACAGCTAAACATCGCTTGGTCAGATATAATTAGGTTGCGAATTAGTAGATGAAGACGTAAGGAATGTGTTAATTAAAAACCAGTTTTGAGTAAACTAACGAGAAGATGTACATCATGTGTTGCTCTCCGGAGTAACATTTCGTACAGTCTGATGAAACATGGACATGTAACTAATTTGAAGCATTAAGATACGGTTCTATTGGGCGGAAGTTATGGCTTAGAGGATTGGACACACAAACACGGAAATGAACAGTAAAAATATGAGGATGCTGACGGCTTAGGTATACTGTTCATGCACTTTCAATGTACACAACACAAATAATGTTTCGTTTGAAAGTTTATAAATGTCACTATAACAGCCTGAGCCAATCTTCTCTCCGGACTTGAAGAAAGCCGTCATGAGTTCCGCAGATCGAAAATAACGCCCACGTTGCCGTTCAGTTAAATATGTTATTTTGTTGTTCGCAAAAGCCGATGAATAATCTACTCTTGTCTTCAGCGTGTTAGCATGGGTTCAACAGCTAAACATCGCTTGGTCAGATATAATTAGGTTGCGAATTAGTAGATGAAGACGTAAGGAATGTGTTAATTAAAAACCAGTTTTGAGTAAACTAACGAGAAGATGTACATCATGTGTTGCTCTCCGGAGTAACATTTCGTACAGTCTGATGAAACATGGACATGTAACTAATTTGAAGCATTAAGATACGGTTCTATTGGGCGGAAGTTATGGCTTAGAGGATTGGACACACAAACACGGAAATGAACAGTAAAAATATGAGGATGCTGACGGCTTAGGTTCTATGAACAAAATGATGTGCTCATTCTGTATGACATTCATTTTCATTAGTATTCTGCTGCGTGAAACGGTTGATAAAATTCGCGGTTTTGTTATAAGCAGTAGTGCTTCTTTTTCTACCCCAGTCTCCGATCCAAAATCACTATTACTCTTGTACACACGTAATGTACAATTCGGATTCTGGAAGTTTACATTCAGGTAAGTGAACGGGGATGCAGTGAGCGGTCCCCTGGGTCCACTCCTAGCTGACTCCCATCTGGTTAGGGTAGAATCTACTGTTGTGAACCCAGAAGGCGGACGACACAAATGTTGTTT
>QNGE01000894.1:5801-35284 GCA_008508345.1 Paragonimus westermani
CTGACAATCTAGGTCGGTTAAAGACTAAGTTCACCGATATAGCGTATGGTTTTATCAGGACTCCAATTAATAGTCGGTGTGCTATCACGAGGCAACACCTGCAATCGTTAAGAGAACTTAAGTCGAAAAACGTGGTTATACTTAAGCCTGATAAGGGTTCTGGGGCCGTCATTCTGGACAAGGATGTGTATGTACAGAAGATGTTATCAATATTGGATGATCAAACAAATCAAATCAAAACAAATCAAATCAAATCACGTACAAAGCACTGTGAAGAACCAATTCCGCCGGATTCCAGTAAGTACGTGCCGAACTGTTCTTCAGTACAGTTGGATTCGTTGCAACTAGAAGCGTTAGCCTTAGGTCTTGATTATAAAATACCATCACATAAGGCTGATCATATTTGTGTTGAAGCCCAGTTTGAGAATCTTATTGATCAGTTATCTGATCTTCGACCAACTAGTGCTGACAATCTAGGTTGGTTACAGACTAAGTTCACCGATATAGCTTATGGTTTCATCCGGACTCCATTTAATAGACACACACTAATGCTTAGTCACACTAATGCTTAACTTCAAAGTGCTTCAAATGCTTCAAAATGTTCATGCGATCAAGACCAATAATAGAGTCAGAATAACTAAAAATGGACATGTATGAGTAATGGACTGTGCACCTGTGAGTGAAAGTTCATGGGTACAAACCGTAAATAACATTTGAAGTAACACTCAACACAAATATCTGTGAATGCCATACTAACGGGAGTTTAGAGCCTCTTTGTGAAATTAGCTGCAATAAAGGGCAGAACACTCCAGGTGTCGGTAACGAAATGTTTAGAACCACCATTAATAACAAATGACTGTGTTTTACGAGGTGTACAGCCACAGAATTAGTACCATTTACATTGAGAGGATTGGATTTAAAATCAGACGAAACACTTTGATCTTTCATTCACAGTATAGTGGATTGCGAATTCAGCATACAAGTCAGAAATGATTAGGATCATTCAACATACAATTAATACAGTGTTGGACAGTCTTGATTATCATAACGTGAGTCAAATGCTGCACTTCTCTTTGATAACAATTTCGTAAAATGCGACTGTTGTAGGTGTGTATACTTCATTACATTGTTAGCATTGCATAACACAACCGGTTCCACGTTCCCAGCAGCTTTAACACCTGTAAATTGTTCACAGATAATTCGTGCAGACGGCGACAATTGTTTGTTTGGTAAGAAGACATTTTGTGAATACAAGGCAGATTGATTCCTGTAACTAACTTATCTAAAAGCTGAATTTGTAATTGGTCACGGAAATTGTTTACTGCAATTTGAGATTCAAGTTGAATTAACTAGTGTAAGAAAACCCTGATTTTCCTTCTTCATTAAAATATGGAAATCCTCTCCTTCCATGATCACACAGTTGACAGATAAGACACGCGTAGATAGGAGGCGCGTCAGTGAAGCACATAGATCAGAAATAGGAGAATCCGAAAGTGTCAGGTTTTCAATCAGGACGTAAACATCTTTGAAAACAGCTGTAAGAATATGTAGTATATTCTCCTCTTCTGTCATATCTTTGGAAACGTCCCAAATAATCCTCAGTAGCGCCAGCTTAACTGAATATATAGATTTCTGTTAGTGCAAAAATCTACCGTGAAAAATTTATCAACCTTGGCGTTAGACGTGGTATTTTGAAATACACAATAGTAGTGACAACTGTGCTTTTCTCAAACTCAGGGCTAATTTCTACGCAATTAAAATAACAAAGCGATTGAGTCAACCACACCGTATTCCAGTTGGAAGTGTGTACAGTGCAACCATTTATACAATTAAACGACAATAATGTAATGCTCAGTTACAAGTAAAAAACACGGTACGAACGTATTTTTTACCGTGACCAACCAGATAGGTAATCGACCTAATACTAAACGTACCAACTATAGTAAAGTAGAAAACTTGCACTCTGGACAATGAACTAAAATCAATTATCAACCCACACAGTGCGACAACCGGAAGAGACGTTTGGCGAACAAAAGATATGGAACTTTAAAAGCTAAGTATAGACCGAAGTTAGAATGTTGTATTTGCGAACCGTTTATGTTCAAGCCATCAGATTTAGTGACCATTCATTAAAAATGCCACAATTGTCAAGAATGAGAATTATCTAGTTGTTACTCACGAAGTAATTTGAATATGGGCCGAAATTTCACGCACAATAAACATGCGGTGAGGTAACGAACATTTGGTTGCAACGACAACGTGAGAACTAACTGGACAACTCGAATTTGCAATCAACAAAGGCAGTCAGCTTGGGTCACCAGAGAATAGTACGCTGTTAGTTGTAAGATACTGAACGAGACAGTAAAATTGTTGGTTAAATCAGTCAACAAAAAATGACGAATGGGAGATAATTTACTGACTGTAGAACATGCTGGTGGTGAAAAATTTCGGTTGAATCGGTATGTAAGAAGACACAAAAACCACCACAACCTGAAACCATATTTCTTTGAAGGTAACTCCATCAAACTATTCAATAACTTGTTCACGACAGCCATGAGTTCAAACACAAACAACCGTTGACCGAGCCGCCGCCTGCTACAATAGTGGAGTGGACTAACCTGGACGAATAAGCATGTAAAAAATGGATGATACAAGATTAGACAACACTAGAATTGGTATGAATGCAGACACGTTAATGGCTTCCGCAAGCTACCATTTCGGGCAGTGTTTCTAACATGCGATTTGAGTACGAAAACCTCAACCGAGCAGGCAACATCTACCATCTCAACCCAACGTCATATTCAGAGACTCCTTAGTGCATAAACACCCCGAAGCTTTACCAAGTTGTTGATTGTCTTTCAGTGTGACATGCGGAATTCGAATCTAAGACAGCAGACTGTGCAAACCGATTGGCTGACCAACTGATCGTAGATACTAAGCAGTCCAGAATAAGCATTGTCTGATGGCCAAATTGTTACGTGATCATCCCACTTGTTAAGTGCTACGTAGAGGGGATAACGGAGGTCGAGCACAAATTTTTCTGGACGTCTTGAATTTTATGCATACAAAGAGGGTGGTAAGCATAGTAGCGATCATTTGTCCTCTATAATTATGTCCAGTTGCTGTTATCATTCCTTGTATATATAAAAAAGTTTGCAATACTGGACGCATTGCAGAAATCAGCTTCTTGGATCAACACAAGTGATGTAGGCCTTTCACTGCCTGAATGTACCGTGAAAACGTTCAGGTAAGCGTTTCCAAAATCGTTGGATCGCACTTTGAACGTGTATGAATGTAAAGGTTTAAATGAACAACACAAAAACCTGACTTGAATTTAAGACAGAGCAGAAGGGTACATCAATGAAGTAAAATCGTGTAAAGGGAAGAGAAGCATATCAAAAAGGCAAACTTAAAAGAGGACCGTAGAAGGAACGATGGAATATTGGCTGTGGCGCATTGAATTATTTGTGAGAAGCAAGCAAAGAAACCGGTTCAGTTATGAAAAAAAACAGACGACACACATCTCATCAAATAGCTGTGGTGGGAACCTACTGGACTCACCGCTAATCCGAACTCCGACACAACAGAAGAACTGACAAGGGACCAATGCAAATGTCACGTTGGACGAACAGTCTCAATGTTATGCCTCCTATTATTCGCCATTTTGTTTGTTCCACATTGCACCAATTAACCTACAATTGGTGACTTTGCATGTGCTAATACGATCAGTTAATGGTGGACTGTAATTTCTTTAATATTGTCGTACATCCATAAATTCGGCAACTCATCTCATGAATAACAACTGCTTACCGCTACCAGTACCAGGCCTTCTTATTACTTGCGTGGGAGGTTTCAATTCAAGTACAATTTCTGGGACTATTCGAAGTCCCTAATTCCGAGTATGATGCTATTGCGTATTTGGATGCCCAGTGTTGCCCTACAAAGTGATGTCAATTATTTCGCACCCAATTTCTTCGATACATGAATTCGACTGGCTCAACTTCCCCTACATTACAATACTTATATTGAACGTGATGTTACGTGTTATCTCACAGTTCAGCATCAAATTAACTTTGTATGTCGAAAACTGGTCAGGATAGTGCAAAAAGCAGGTGCTCTTACAAACATTTCATGCGGTTTACTTTCTCGTATCCTGGCGAATTCCGTAGTGCCCAAGCGAAGCCCGATCCGGTACACACGGTGACAATCAGCACAAAAGTGACATCTCAAAGTGTGTCTACAGACACAGATCACCTCAGTGTTATGCCACGCCGGTAACGACAAGTGATGGGCTGGAACCTGCATTCAGGAATGGTTTATTGTAATGTGCAGAACAACTTTGGTCCCGAACATGACAATAAGAGTCATAGCCACGTGAATTCAGACACACGGGACAAAACCATGGAAGACAGGTTCGTAAGTGAACATGAGGCGACCGACGTTCAACTTAGTGCAAACAGGCAGACTTAATCGGCCTGTATCCGTTTGGACGAATAAGATATCAACCGGCAGAGCAGCCAATCCATTCGAGAATATCACATGAGACTGCTGACCAAGTAAAAAAGCGATTGGAATTAGCCACAGAAAGGATAAAACCACAGTGAATAGACCCACTGAAAATAAATCAAACGAAAAGTTACATGGCGAGACTGAGTAGCTCGCCAGTAGCATCACTGACAACTGCTGTTTACCGCAACCTGAACAGTCTACCACGGTAACCACGAAAAATACCACTTTGTGGCTCAGAGGCATCAAATACGAGCGGCAACAGCTAAACACGGCAGGATTAAGTGTCTTTTACATTTCGTCATCGCAGCTGTATGAAATCAAAGTCCCTCAGCCGAAATTACTAAACAAACAAGAGACCACTTCATATACCGACAATCACCCCTGCGTATGACCAGAGGACGATATGGCCACTGTGGTCGTAAGAAAATATTTTAAAGCATGGGATTGTAAATAAAAAAAAGTTGGGTGCCTAGATGGCAATCATCTAGACGTAAATGTGTCCACAATTACGAATTGCTCTCGTGCTGGATAACGTCGCCGAACCACGAAGTGGACGATCACAAGGCTCAAAACTTGGCACGCAGATCTACCGGCTCTACACAATGAATGTCAGAATCCTACTAACCATCACGTAGTTTCATCTGGCTGTTGGCTGTGCCGGTTGCCAACACCTGAGGATATAAACACTCGGCTGGCATTCGACGTAAGTGGACCAATAATCGCAGACCGGACGTTCACATTATTTGGCCAACAGACCACACACAAGATTTGCTAAAATGCATGCTCGTAGCTTGCCCGACGGTTCACGCAATAATTCTACGTAATGCGAGCTGAATGTGAAACCACGACAGTTAAGAATTGCAAGTCTGCTTACCTCCTCGTCACGAGAGGAGCAAAGCCCCAAATCACGAGGTATGATAGATCTCACGTCTTTTGTGTACCTTTACATTGAAACGTAGAGAGGCACCTTTCCGACGTCATACACTGCGAAGGTTAGCGGGCAACCATACTAGCTTTTATCGTCTCCGTGATATCGCATAATGACGGGACAGCACAACTTAGGTAAGAAAAACGAATATGGCTTCAAGCGGCCACTTGCAACGAAGTAGGAACGCCACCCTTTGGAGTTGCGGAGCACATTCCACATAGGTCCGCCCACTCATTTAACCTGTTCAACATGTCTCCGATAAAAGGGTAAGGAGAGTAATTTCATTCACATAGACCAGCTCGCATGTTACACTACATGGAAGAAAGACTACAAGAATGGCAAGGGCCCTACACGCACCAGATTACGAAATCAAACAAATGGAGATCGGACATCAGAGACAAATGATCATAAATTATTGCCACTTTTAAGGTTACAATATGATGACTACCAGATTAACCTGCCTCTGAGTTGATTCTGCGTAATACAAACCTCCAAATAAAAAGTAGCCTTCTGATCAAAAGTGTGACTGTTGGTTGCATACAGATGGAACGGGTTGAAAGGCCTCAATCAAGATTGACAGGTCAACTGGAACATCGTGATATACATGTCACCACACCTCCAATGCATTCGTCCGTACACGTTCTTCAATTATCTTGGTGAACCTGTCATGCATGCAGTCAGACCAATTGGCTCTGTAACGTCTCGTGTACAATATATAACGTGTCCCAACGATAGACTACATTTTAAGGGATTATGCGAACTTTGAAAAATAGCTATGTTCATTCAATCAAGGCTGGGTACAACACCTGACACAGAGCCTGATGAGGACCGTTCGAGATAGAGCCCGACATTCAACGCCCAACATGATCAGCAGTTCCAACTCTGTCATCAGCGTTAGCGCCGGTGTCAACCATACATCACCTAGTTCATTGGCTGGCAGGGATTTTGGCACGAACACTGCCACATCAACTAATCAGCCTTTGTCACACATTTCTACGTGACGCATCAAGAGGAACGATTACTTACCACTGCAAAGCGTGTTGAACAAGGCATTCAGCCTTGACGTCGCCATACGAACTAAACAATACGTAATCCTACAGTAGACATGTTCGACTTCAAGAGTTGTACAGCTTTGTCCGGCAAGCGAATTACAAGTCAAGAACCACTCTCACATTAACCCATTAGTCTATCATACCCCATAAGCTCCCACTATCACAATTGATGATTAGTAACTGCTAGTCATTTCTACTGTGTACTCCGGAGTTTGATAAGTTCAAACATTTTGTTATCTAGTTTGTTATTAGCTCACATTCGGCACTCCGCTATTTATGTATCATACACGCATTTATATTGGTGTAGTTCACCTGATCAGAAGTAAGATTCCTGATAATAAAGTGTCAAACATTACAATGACTATACCTCGGTAAGGAATGTGATCAATATACTCACGATCGAGTCGCAATCCCACAAACTACCACTCTACGAATGTCGTACCTGCAAAATAAACGTTTTGACAGCAATAGGAAAGTCGATCGAAGCAGCCTGCGGCAAACAGTCATGTGATTCACGTGGCAGGACAGAGAGAGGGTTATCACGTGTTGACAGCAATCCACTCAGGTGGATCTTCCTTGGCCGAATTGGCACATCAGGTTCCGGAAAAGGAAGTACGCCATAATTCTGACATAACCTAGCATATTCACTTCACCCAGGCTTTGCGCTATGAAGGCAGTTGCGTTTAGTAACACAAATGATTCATCAGCTTCAGGACTCCGTAGAATGCAGTTTATTCGCTTGGCTTGGTTCACAATTGTGTCAAGTGGGTGATACCAATGTTCCATAATTGAATTTAACGACATAGAACTTACAGGCATCGTGTGCATTAACTATTTGGCTAAACACCTCCAGTCCAGACTAATGGAAAGACTTAACTCTGGTGGTTGGGAACGGTGGTAGTGTTGATCGTAGCTCGGGTTGATGGTTTTGGTATTGATATGTTCGCCGAGATTGGCAGTTAGGTTGCAAACATTTCATCATTAGCCGAGGTGACATCATCAGTGCGTAAGTGTTTCAGCGTATATTTTGAATGTGAAGATTGATCGATGCCTGCTCTTACATAGGAGAGTGAGTTGACCTACTAGCCTGGATTCTGGTTGGTCGCTTTCCGTCGTGTTTGACCTCTGGTCCGACCCATCATTGGTTGATTTTTGTCTTATCCGTTCAAGTTGCTCTGCAGGTTTTGAATGTGGCGCCACATTCAAAACTACACGCTGAAACACTTACGCACTGATGATGTCACCTCGCCTGGTGATGAAACGTTTGCAACCTAAATGCCAAGCTCGGCGAACATATCAATACCAGACTTGACTCAAAACGAATCACATTATTAAGAAATACGGCAGTGATACGACGACATGAGAAGTAGACTCCACAAAGTAGTGCGCCGTTCAAATCATTAAACACGTCGGATACAAAGGCTACGCAAATCTATGGCCACCCGCACGTACCAAATCAGTCAGGTTACCAATGAATAAAAGGTGATAAGCGGCTGGGAATTTTGCCGATATAATTCGAACATCGATCGACAGCATTCATTCAGATATTACGGTCGGTTGATTTCAGAAGCCTAGATCTGCGTTCCGCTCAATAGTGCACAACTTTGTCACGACCGGGAGATGAACTCTTTCGTGAGACAATCGTAATAAATACTTCGCTATTTATCTCACCTTAGGCACGACCGAACTATGATGTACAAACGTTCACTCATAATCACTCTGAGTAATGTCCGGGTTGCTTAATCAATTCGACAAGATTGGCGGTATTGGATCGTCCCCTTTGGTACGCGCTCAGTTGCTTGACTCCAAAAACGAGAAATCAGAAGAGACACGGCTGCACTATTTATTGGACGAGTGAGACAAAACTTAGACCACAGAAGCTCTAGAATTTATAGGACTAACGATTACCATAGATGGGCAATAGACACGAAGCGAACCAACTGAGACAGTCATAGATGGCTGTTAGGGAGTCAGAACAAATCACATTACAGGGGGTACCAGAGGGCAGACACGAGGAAATAGACTGCCAAGACAGCGCACAAGTGTTCGACCGCACGCCTGCAATCTGATTGGCTGAGTGGGACCATACCACCACCCACGAACATAGCATCCGAGCTGGGTCGGTCGATCGATCGGTGTGGCGTGATGCGTCCTGGCTGTCTCGTTAGGAGATGCGCCTCCTAACAGGCGGCAACTCTCCCGCAGTTGGAACACTGTGATTCTCAGTCGGCTGCTCCACGAGTCTGTATTTCTCTAATTTTGATGACTTGCAAGCGACTTTTACATAAAATCTGGATTTCATCTTGAAAACAGGGACAACTATTGATAAGGGCCAATCGGTTCAGTCGCCTAAACATGGTCAGTTTCAGTAGTAAACAGCTTCCTTTGCCTCCGGATATCCAGTTAGCATGCATCTATTCGAAATTAGCTGAATGAATGAACAATACTTTAAGTAGCCTCATCATACCCAGAGTATTCATCAGAAGTCAAGGTTGCAAACAGCTGTTTTTGGTAATTCTTATCAGGCATATACAATTACAAGAGATTCATCAGGTTTATATATCAGACAAAAGCATGGTCATACGCAATGGTGATAGGCAAGGTAACTGTGGGTGACTGTCTACCCGGGTCCTACACCTCCCGTGGCCAACCATTTGTAAACTGTCTGAAACCCAGTGGCCCAGCAACCTGATTAACACGTTATCACACACCGGCCATAGAAACACAACACATTCACACACGCAGAAACCCACCACCACCCGGGTAGACAGTCACCCACAGTTACCTTGCCTATCACCACTGCGTATGACCATGCTTTTGTCTTATATATAAACCTGATGAATCTCTTGTAATTGTACATGCCTGATGAGAATTACCGAAAACAGCTGTTTGCAACCTTGAATTCCGATGAATACTTTAAGTAGTCAGCAGTAAACATCTTACAACTTGATTGTCAAATTGTGCTTCTGCATAAGCAAGCGCATTAACAACCGTTTCATCGACCGTACCTGAGACGTCCCAACATGACGCAGTTGGCCGCATATGGAAGAGCCACATCTCAATGAATACACTGATGGTTACTCAGATTTCTCAGTCGCTAACTCCAGGTAGGTTTAGGTAAGGTAACGGGAGCAACACATTCCAACAGACTACGAATGAAAGTAGCACAGGACTGTAAACAGGAAGTGCACATTTCCCTTTGTCCGTTGGTGAGGCGGATGGCAGTCAACGATGGAAAAATGGGAAGAAACGGATAAACAAAAATTCTATTGAAAAATTTTCAAAGGGAGTATAATATGGACAAAAAGGTTTCATCCCTGATGAAGGCGGTAGAACTGCAGAAATCCCTGAAGTATCTCAAAGCACTCTAATCATGTCCACACTAAATGTTGGACCAATAAATAAATTGCTGGGTGGATAGAACTGGAAGTGGAGAGGTCCTGAATAAACAGGGGTGAAAAGCCCTCAGCGGAGGGCAGAGGGGGGATCAAATCAAAACATCACAACCCCAGAGGGGATCGGTAAACCACACCACCGTGGTTGCATACGTCAAAACTGATTGATTTCATTAAATCGAACATCTTCCGGTCTTCCGATTTGTCCAACTCCGAAAGGCAACGTTTAATCGTTTTGAACCCCTGAAAAGGAGTGCGCATAAAATGTTCAATCCGCATACAGGCACCAGTGGAATGCTCTCAAATATGTATTCATAAGAACACCACATACCAAAAATGTTAAATCAAAAATGTGGTTCGCACCAGAGATTTCCCCTTGTTGAAGAGCAGACAAACATAAGGCATAGATAAATGACAATTTTGTAACGTACATCAGTCAGGTGCTGCTGTCGTACTGGTTGTTATCCCAGAAAGGACCATTAAATAAGAGTGGCCAAACCACAATCCTCGTGTTAAAATTCTACGTTGCTGAGGTCGACACAGCCGAACTGTGGGCCAACTGTTTCCGTTTTTTTGTTATCCATATTTGTTTGAGACATTCTGCCTATTAGTGAGTCAATCATCACCTGGAGGAGTTTTTTAAGGTTATAAACGCCCTGGTTGGTGTAAACCTTGTCCCATGAGGCTACTGCCCCCAAGCACTATCTAAGATATGTTCTGACTGTGATCGAGGGGAAAATTCAGTGACATAACAGCCAGCCTTCTGTACATAACTGATTGCGATCTCGGATTCGTGATTCGTCTCCACGTAAGAACTGTGGGCGTAATAAACACGGCCTAATGTCCAAATGAGAATCATGCATTTTTCTCCCGTTAATGACACCAAACTCTGAAGCCAACGTCTCAGAAATACAGCAGTCTCAAACTGAAGAATCGACAGGTATTGGATGGACAATACATGGAAAGCGAAGTTTCCACAGAACACGCTCACCTGATAACACACAAGCCGCGCCAGAGTAATCTCGTGCCCGGCCAATTGCGGGTGTTCCCCGATTGTGTTAGTCGCCCTGGATAAAGCACATACCATACCGTACAAATGGATGGCGGCATCAGCAAGTCGAACTAGGCGAAACTGTTCATTGATCACACCCTTGCCGTAATTGGTCAACAGATAAAGTGAAGCATCGCCGAACGAATCGATTGCCTGGCCAGTCAAACGGGCAGCATCGGAGAGTTGCGGCGATACCGATGCGACCAGCGACGCGCCCTCACCGGATACACCAAGAGTGCTGTCGAAATGAGAGATTGCCCAATAAGAAAGACATGGTAACGGAATAAACATAGTTATTTGACCCGCTGAGCGTGAGCATACAAGGCACTGTCGTGCAAACAAAACAAAACGTTATCAGCTCATCTGGTAGTATAGAATTGATTGGACACAAGAAAGAATAAACTTGGCGTAACAAACTGTTTACGAGTTGGCATGGGCTTTTAGCTCCGTAGTTCAATGTAGACATCAGGAGTGCTTGCAGAAAACGTGCTCCTTACAAAGTAGGGTACGTGATCGAGGTTCACTGGCATGGCTTGCACAGCGGCACAACCATAAAATCAATTGTGTGCTTCAGTAGTATTTTAATCAGCGAGTACACACGACTTTTGGTGCAATAAACTTATCAGGTCCAACCATCTCACGAAACCACGTACGGGAAAAAACCACAAAGTCTAACCGAACTGCACCTGAAATATGTGTACAATACATCAGAAAGTAATCTGTGGTGAGTGGTACACTAAGCGTAATTTCACCTTCGGGCCTAGACGTTGTAGAACGCTTCAACACAGAACAGCCTGATCAAACGGGAGATCAAAATATCGTCCTTCGACTACTTGCTAATGGATGTTCAGCTGACGGTACATGTACAAGTCATGAAAAAAACAACTAGAAAAAATGTGAAAAGGACTAGATCAATCGATTGGCTTTGGCGTTTGATGTCTCTATTTGCCGTATACAAAAAGGATGCCAAAATCATACGGTCTCACATGTGATTTTGTAGGTCACATGGCGAGCAACACATCGACCTCGAGTGAACATGATTCATTGCAAAAAACTGATAAACAGATGCACGGTGCCCATTCTGGTCAATAAGACACATGGGTCACAGACAGTTATCTAGATCGTAACGAGAGATTACAGGAGAGTTAGCAGAGAGGCCCACAGCTTACAATCGTGATAAACCTGAGAGGGTTCGTGAATTGGCGATGAATCGAATTGATGATAAGGCCGTTACGAGCTGCAAGCTTGCAACCAAACGCAACCCGAGCGATAAAATCGTCGTCGCTATCTTAAAAGTACAGCATATTACTAGTAGGCTTAAAATGAATTTTCTTTGCTCTGATTCGTAGAAAAGAGGAAAAACTAACCCTCTAAGTTTATTCATTACTAGTCCCAGCATACCAATAGGAGACCTTGTCAATGCAGTCAAATGTTTGCCCGCAAAATTGAGCCCAGTGAGGGCAATGAATAGTCGGAGTACATCATTAGCACCCTCGAAGATGCGAAATACGCGCAAGTCGCGAAGTACACGTTCCAAATTAGTGTGTTTCATGAAGCCGGCGCCACCGTGAAGCTATAAGAAAAGCAACAAGTGGTAGAGTGGTTGAACCGTTAAAAATTTGGATGTAACCTAGAGCATATCACAACGAGGGTTAAGTTAGACCAGAATATGCCAAGGTAGCTCTACGGGAAAAATTGTAAAGTTTCGTGCAACGAAGTGAAGCAACGCAATCAGAAGAGACTAAGATGTAGACGATCTGCACACCAACATAGCAAGCGACCGCTGCTAAACACATCCAACATAGCACAGCGTATTGCCACAGAACACGTCAAAAAGAACCGAGCACGCCCGAAAGTTGGTGTGATTCGACCTGTGCTTTGCTGAACTACGATTATCCAGTGATATCGTCCATATTGGATTAACCCTTCAGATTTCCAAGTTCTAGACCTTTCCCAGTGTTTTAACTCATCCTCGGTAAATAATGTCGAGTTTGCTGACCGTCAGATGAGGCACAACGCAAGATTTTTCCTCGTTCTTAGCCAAACTTACAGTAAACCTTAGAACCCATCACTATTAAGTTTATAAATTGCATTGGAACACAAAACCAGTGCTGTTTGATTGGTAAACGTTAACAGTACAAATGGAACAAATTTTACACAGGAATGATGAGGTAACTTCCACTAGAAGTACTGTGTGAGCCAAGCGGAACTCACAAAACGTTGTAACCATGAGAGGATCGATTTGTGCAAATCCGCCACACGACGTGATTGGTCGGTCAGAGGTCAAAGGTAAACGGCCGAATGACCGACAGCGGAAACGCGTGAGCACAAAGCAAGATTCAGATTGTTGCCGAAATCAAGAACAAAGTGGGTCGAACTACCGCAGCAAGGTAGGTCGTACCATATAAAGTGAACATCACCCACAGTTGATCGCAGCCGTCGCATTCACAGAGACGTTCTAGTCTGTCCCTTTCAAAAGAAGCAACAGACTCGAGTTTCGCTCGTGTTAGAGCCCGTCAGTAGTGGATATTTTTGTCACAGTGGGCCAACTGGAAAGCCTATGGGAATGCGGCAGCTGCGACCAGCTATGGGTGGTGTTCAGATTACATGGAAACAAAAATCACTTAATACTCGTCAGTAGGTCGTATCACAGAAAAAAAACGAGCATAGGCCCAGCTGATAGTAAAGGACTGTATATTCAAAGTTTGGTGATGAATAATAATTTGGCGGGGTTACGAAGAACAGTACACTCTAAGTAACCTAGTACAGGAAGTCCAAGTAAACAATACCTGAATAGCCTCGTCTACACAGTACCACGCCGCTTCAGAGGAATAAACTTTGCTGATGGCCGCCTCGACTTGAAAATCCTTAGCACCCAAGTCCATGGTACCGGAAAGCATGAAAGCCATAGACTGTGAAGAAGGATAAACAAGTAGCAAACACAATCAAAACTGACGGAAGTCGTTAAGTGATCACGTGAGTATGTATGTTCGTGGTTTGTAATACTATGGTCATAGGCAAATCGCGCTGTTGAATAAAAGTATGCTCTCCGTTCAAGTAGAACAGAAGTGTTCAGTATAGGAATGGAGTATGCACTATTCATCGGGTATCAGCCTCACAGTCGCTTGACATTAACTCTATTGTAGATATCACTTGAGAAGTAAAACTAGTAGAACACAAAAACCGTAATTCCTCAAAGATGACAAAGACACATTCGACAGCAGACTGGAAACACTTAATGAAGTGACCAACACACATACAATTCATCCACAAAAGAAAAATCGGTGATCACTAGTAAGGGCGAACACGTGAAATTGATGACAGAACAAGTGGAATTGCATTTTAAGATCTATCGACCGGCGAATGTTTTTGTAACTAAACCGGATGTCTCCACACTACTAAACCGACAAATCGGTTAGCAGTTACGAAGTAAAACACCAAGCACTTATTAGCAAACAGTCACCACATAAGTTAGAGCAACTGGTCAGACAAGTTTCATAAGTTTGACAAAGAAAGTATTCAGGTGCCGATGTAGCGTTAGAACTCAGGCTATAAACGAGTTATTAGGCAAATCATTTGTAGTTTAACACTGAAACATTTGACCAGGTTCCCGTAGTAGTTCAAACTACTAATAATCATGTAATACCAACCTGACCGCTGTTCGGGAATATTGGACGAAAATGGTTGATGAAGCTAGTGATCCTTTTAGATTCTTCTGAGACCTTCTACCGAACAAATCATTAAACATTGTACAGCAATAAGAAATCCTCGAAGATCGTTGTTTTAGCGTGAAAGAGAGCGTAGCACTTTCAGATCTTCATCAGTTACATACTAGAACTTCTCCTCTACTCAATTCGTGCACAAAACCCCACAGCTTACCAACTATCCGTTATTAATGTGCTGATGATACTAAAATTGGGTACATAACGGACAATGTGGCTGAAAGTGAGAAAGTGTAGTGATCTAAATGTGTTCCATTTTTGAGTCGCAGTCCCCGACTAACATAGCTAAAGTAATACACCTCCGCCATTCAGGTTGCATGGAACAAATACTGGGAGGTGAAGAAGTGGGAACCATTATCTGTGATCACACTCCAAGCACTATTATCTCAAGGGACCTTAGTCTGTCTCCCAACAGTGCGTGAATGATCACGAAAGACGATTCAGTGCCTGGGTTACTCATCTAGCTAGTTAAATGGTTCCAATTGGACTGTTTCACCATTACGTTCAATTCACTAATCCGCTTCCTACCTGAGCTAAATACACAAATTTCGTGAAGGACATCACTTTGGTTAGAACGACACGTGGTGCTGTAAAACGGGCTACAGGACGTTTTCTACCCTGTCCAGATAGGTTTCGGAAACTGGGATAGTACTCGATGCACTATCGGTACATCAGAGGAGAACTGATGTTGGTATGGTGAGCCCTCCATTGACCCCAACATTCCCCACTCTTCAACATACTCCTATCCAGAGAAAACAACCACCTCAGCGGTAATTCGCTAAGATGGCATCAAATAGGCTGTTTGACCTGCAGAAAACACCTCTTTAGCGGATAGCTGTGTGCAACCTGGAAGTATGTCGTAAAACCGTCTTTGGTAGTTAAACTTAAACACACTTGACGCACATTTTCGGAACACCAAGCCGAGTGTCAAGAGAACTTGATTGTCAGAATCAATGAGGTGGAGTGAAGATACGTTCGATCTCTCTCTGTTGATGTTGATCAGCTGTTGTTTACACCATGCCGCAGTGAGCCCGTTGTGTTTGGTAGGATGTGGTTGAGTTCCTATTCCGATCCTTCTCTCCTAACTTTCTTAATAGCAAATCTTCCCGTTGTTGGCCCTCTGTACCTAAAACAATTCTTCAAGCTAACCGTACCTTCCAAACTGTCTAATACAGATGGCGATTTAGAAAATAACTCCTACCTTCCCATGATCCGCAAGTTCCCCATGAATACTGACTACACAAAACGCAGTACCAGGCAGACCGCCCACCCTTACGGCAGACGCATCCAGTCTGCAACAATCTGCTGTGGAACAAATAAATCAGTGAACTCATCAGCATCAATCTACACAGAAACGATCTTACAACCCGTTCACATGGGGGATATCAATTGATTTACTCACCTCGGATACGTAGTGTCGCAGAACCATGTTTGTGAGCTTCTCTTGCACACTCTGATACTCATTCAAGGTTTTCCCAAATTGTTTGCGTTGCAGAACGTGTTGCGTGGTTTGCTTGATAGCGGCGAACATAGTACCCGAAAGGGCGGCGGCCATTGCAAAACGACCCTGATTGAGAATAGTCACCGCTACTTTGAACCCATCACCGATTTGGCCAAGAACATTTTCAACCGGCACCTAGTTGGACGACCGGTGGATGAAGAATTAGAAGCTGGCATAAAAGTTGTGTACGCATGAGACCGTGTGTAATAACACATTGAACATAATTCGAGCACTACGTCACAAACGTCAAGTTAATGTCATGTCCGATTCCGTGTAACGCATCGAGTAAAATGAGTGCTATTTAGAGAGCAGGTGCTTTGTGCTCAGCGAATGGTTGAAATGGTGTTCAGTAAGTGAGCAACTGAATAGAAACGTTACAGAGGCAAAAAATAGGATACATATAAAATAATGCAGGCAAATCAGCTCCCCAGTAGCGGGTGTGAAACTGATTTATCGACCGGCAGGCTTAACTGGACGGTACACTTCTCCAAGCTATTCTGACTTATCACGTCACTCTTAGTTAAACTGAGGACTGGTTCGGCATAAACGCTTATTAGAAATATGCTATCACAATATCAAACAACCGGACGACACGTCCCGTTGGTGTTCTGAATGCAAACAGCAATTACTTACCTCCTATCACGTGATTAGAATTTGTCTTCTAACATTACACACCAGGCGTACTTAACTGTAAAAGGAACATTGGGTAATCCACTGACTGATGAAACATTTTGGATTTCAGTCTGTTTGATGTGCAACGAATGCAATAACAGAAATCAATAAAATACTACCTACCGGTCATCGAGAATTTCAGAAACACTCACGTGCACGCACGTGGCAAGTGAACGACCACGTGATGCGCCCAACTGATGTGCCATGTGATGAAACTAAGGTTGATAATTTTGCCAACGAGGACCGACCTTTGAGTACACTAGTCAGATGTGGATGAGGATCAAGGCTGACATGACAGATCACGCTAAGTAAAGCGTATAGTCTAGTTAACAGTCTCACAAGTTTCCATTGAACACGCTTACAACTACCAACACCCAACAAAGGTCACTCAGATGTGCATCCGCATTTAAAAGTGCGGTTACGTCTATGTACTTTTCCCGTCCGGTCAGCGTCGACAGAGCGATGTTACATTCGGCTGTTCACATTTGATTAGGCCGTGTACGTTAGCCAACACACGATGAGCGAAGCTGCCTCTCAGGCTTCACCTCCAATAAACCAACTTTCACCAAAAAGCGTGACATTAGTCAGAAAACGCCGTTAAAAGAACCGAAAATAATGTAGGCATACACTGTTGGTCACCAATTTAACGGGATAACTTGGTGAGATCAACCCACAGGGATCGCACATTTATTTATTTAACAGATTCTTTTATACCGCGTTCGCTCGAATTTGCTATACCCTTGTGCATGCGAGCTGGTAAAATAGTCACTAACCAAGTAAACTGAGAATTCTTAATACTGTCATTCACGTGATAACTGATGGAAGCCGATCAATAATCTAGACAAACTGCCAATCGATCCTAAGTACAGCTGTTATTAGTTTACCCGTTCCAAGTCACTTCACACTCAATCGCTGACGGCGTGGTCAAAAATGACCAACACATCCCTTTCATCAGGCTAGATAACGGCCCACACATGGACCTAACCGCCAATATATCGTACTGTGGAACGCTAACGTCACCATAAAGTCGCTGGCCTTGGACTTTTTGATAGGGAATTTTGACCCACTAACCTACCAGATGAATGGCATTCACTGAAAATTTCGCAAACTATGGTTGGCGAGATGACAATAGCAACGAAAGTTGCGCCATTCACTCCTAACGAATATGCACACAATCAGTGCATGCAAGCAAGAAGACAGTGCGCTTTACGCGACACGTATGTCACCGACCCATGTGGCTGGTCGCTGCTGATGATCCTGCTTACTTGTTAAACAAGAGCCCATGAGAGAGCCGAATTGCGTCGGTTTTAACTCCACACAAACGGACATTGAGAATAGTCACAGAACTAACTGGCCGACCAAAAGTAGGTTTGCATTACTATCTCTGAACTCCACTCACAATGACCACAAGTAAATGAACGGGTAACTACGGAACAAGTTACTCGAATGCTAACAGAACAGATTAAAGGGGAAGCGGTAGAATGAGAACGATAACATAACTTAGTTTCACGAAGCTTAATCACTTAGGGAACATGGTGCGATATAACGAGTACAGCTGGTCGACGTAAGATAGCAATTTGAAACCCAGTCTGTACACTGAGACATCTTGGGTCAGGAAGAAGCCCAATGGTTTGTAAACAAAAAGACGAGGTTGTTTGCTGACCAGCATCCAAAGATGTTAAATAACGCCGCAGATTCTACACGACTGCACACGATCGAAACGGTTAGCAACTATCATCGGTAGCACCCATGCACGTATTTGTTGTATGTCTCTACGTTACAATGTTCTATTTTGTCTCGTCAAACTATGAAAGTTTACAGATGATATATATGTATATATACAAACAATGGGAGACACGCTGAAGAATGATACTTTTTTGACATTTCAAGCAAACACTAAGGTGCGATAGTAAATAAATAAATACCAACTGTTTTATTCAAAATTCTAGGGGAAATGAACCGTTTTAAATAAATTAACGAAAGAATCAAGGTGTTCTGTTGTTCATTGTGTCCACCTGTCTTCTGTTCTTCATTACAGCGTACCGCTGAGTAGGGGCACTCCACTGTGCAAGGGTGACAACCAGTAAAACACAACAGTGAGTGCTTGAACAAAACAGTTAGAAGACGGAAACTGGTAGATGCAAGCATTTCATATTGACTCACATCTTGCACCTACCAGTTTCCGTCTTCTAACATCGGAAGGGAATGAACTGTTTTAGATGCTGTGTGCGTGTTACACATCCATTACCATCATCGCAGACAACAGACCAGTTTTTCGTCGACGATCAACTGCTACAGAACCATGAAAAAAAATCAAGTCACATTCAAGAAAGAAAAAAAGGAGGGAAGGTCCTGGCCACTAAAAATAACCACGTCTATAGTAAAGCATTCAGCAGCAAGGTGCCCACATTTTGAAAACAAACAAAGCTGTAAACGAAACAAAGGCATCACTAGCAAGAGAGCTTCCTTATGATTGCCCCACGTTATTAAGTGCACTTTACCCCATAGATAACTCGGCAGAACAATGACAACGTTCACATCACTGAGCTCGCTTAGTCCCTTAAAATCTCCAGCCACCGACTATCTAGGTCGCGTGGACCCCAACCTGGCAGAAGAACCCTGCCAACACCTTGTTGAGTGACTTCATTTCTGTACGTCAGGTCATAATTTGCCCACCTCAGACCATTCGATCACAGAATAGGTAAAAAGTGCTCGGTGTGACGGACGAAAAGCTGGCATACATAGGACACAGGCTGGCTATCTAAGCCTATGTACATGTGGGAATAAAATGGAAGAACTCGTTGAGCAATCACTACCGAATACCCGCTGCTTAACTTCTTCGTTGTTTGCTCGCTGAAACCACCCAATGCGGGCGATCGAAACCATATATCGATGGTCAAATACTGGAAGACGGTTCAGGTCTTCTACCAGAGGCGATCAATTTCCTCAGTCGAAAATTTGAAAAACGGTGAAAGTGGACAGCCTTGATGTGCGCCATTCTTGGTGCCAAAACTGTCAGACAGGTCACGGTAGACCTAACCTGACAGTATGCCCACGTATCTGGTTAGCACACCCCTGCGTTTAAGCAACCCTAAAAGTGTAGGTCGATTCATTGAATCGAACACAACTTTATAGTCAAGATATGCAACAAATGTTAACCAGTGGTACGTACGGTGTTGTTTCAAGATTTGGTGAGAAGTGAAAACTTGATCAGTATATCCTCACCTGGGACAAGGCCTTCCCTGTTCCTCTCTAATGTCTGACTCTTGAATAGCAGTGAGTGGACGAAGTACAGCGAATATCAGAACACTAGTAACTACTGGGGCCAAGCTAATCTCCTTACAGTATTCGTAAGAGCTCCTCACTCCTACCTGGAACACTGGAATTGTCACGTAACTACAGTAAAGGGGGATTTTCTAGACCGCCCACATAATTTGGAACGACTAAGCCAAGACCTTTACTAGCGCCTCCTTACCTTTGAACAGTGCCAGCCGATCAGTGCGAAATACAGAGCTAGTTTTCGCCTCAGATTAGAATGCGGAGATCATCTGGGCTGGCGACTCCATTACTTTCGAAAGCCGAAAATCGAGTGAGTTTGCGTGGGTGGTTATGCATCTACCGACTAGAGAAATGCATTGCAAGTTTATGGTGGCAACATAATAAAAGCAGGAAGTCAGCTGAACTGACTCTCAAAGTGTTCCGCCTGGAGCTCTGAGCATCTGAACTTATTGATAAGTTTACCATCAGCCTTGCTGATAGCTTCATTGATAGACGGATACCACGGGCCACAGAAATAGACAACCTTGAAGAGTTTGTCAGTGCCCCCTGAGGCGAAAACGGTTTCTGTGCTCCCAACTTTATCCGTTAGTCAAGTCTCACGATTGGCGATCAGGTTACGCTTCAGCTTTCTACAGATATTCCTCCTAAACCTGTTATGTAAACTGCCGGGAGTGCCGTCAAGTCTTGCATTTAATAACTCCAGGGATTTCTTTAGAATTCAATATTTGAAACAATTGGTTCCCTTGAACAGTTTGAACAAAGCAGTTAGAACACAGAAAACTGGTAGACGTAAGCATTTCGTATTGACTCATCAGTACCAAATTTGGGACACTACACAAATCTGATCGACGAACTTACTTGAACTAAGCTACCCAGTTCGGGTCACTCATGAAGACCATAGAGAAAGTACCTCAATTCTTGCCATAGGTGTTTTAACACCCAACAAACTTAATCAACTCACCGTAGTGCGAAATACAGGACTAGTGTACGCCCCAGATGGGAATGCGTAGATCAGATTTACAATTCTTGTCAAATTGTAGACAAGTGTAATGCACACTGGTGAATTTCCTGATTATGAAGGGCCTCTCGACTGGATTGATCGATCTGCGCTTTTGGGGTCACTCAAACACGGGGGCATGCCGACCAAATCTGTACGCGTGCTATCAGCACTATACACTACAGCACCCGTTCCGGTTGCCGTTAGACACGTTGTATCCGTCAAGATTTCCAGCTCACCTCATCCTTGCTGAGTTCCGTTACAGACGGAATAACGCGGAGCTCAGAAAATCCAGACACTGACTTCCTTGTTGATGACAAAGTGGCCGACATGGATAGGGCTGATGGCAAGGTGCTGTCGTTTGAGAGGTTCTACGATGCACAGATTCGGTTATACACTATCTCCTACTCTAACCAACCCTTCAGACTGCGTTTTGCGGCTCCCAAAAGGTACGGTATTTCGAAGTTGTGATGAAAAATGTTAATCTTATGCTAGAAAACAAAGTTTTGGAAGCCGGCTTGCACACTAAGGAAGTCGCAAGTTGAATAATGGCGGTAACGGTGATAAAATAGGAGCTCATATTTGTAAGGTTAAGATAAAGCTCTAAGACTTAAGACAGCTTCAGTATCAGAAAGGTCCCACCTAAACACAACGGTAGTATTTATAGGACCATAGTTAGAACCATTTTAAGCTACAACTGTGAACTATGACCCGGCCACATTAAAAATATCAACCAAGCGTTTATAACAGTGTGCCGTTTTCGTCGAACCCCCAACCTGCTGGAGAATGGTACGAGTGGCCAACCAATGACGACAAGAGAAAAGTCATTCGTAAATAAAAAACGTAGGTCCCGTTGGTCTCCCAGGTTGAATTCTTCGCGATCCACGTGGCCTAATTGGAAACACTAGGGAATACGGCAATTAGTCGGATACAACGTCACAAATGTTCTATTTTTGGCTGGGTTGTCAATTCAGCAATACCAAACTGGAAAACAGAAAGTAGAAGCTGTAAAGAAGCTGGCTAGCAAATGCAACCCTACTCACCCTGTAACCCGATTGTTTGTTTGCAAGTTGTAAGCATTTTGGTGTTGAGCTCAGACATAACTCTTAAGAAATGTATGGCCTCTTCCCTATGGTTTATTTACGGACTGATGGTTGTTCTTTCAAACATGATTGTATAGTTGTTAGGCACCAGGAACAACCACTGGCATGTTGCTGTCGATGGTTACCCTAGCAAAGGATGCTGGTTTCCAAAAACAGTTGAACCCTCATTGGTTTGCAGGCTTGATATTGAGATATGGCAAAAATGTTTGATTTATGGTGCAAAGCTATCTCAGTTACTAGTGTCAGTTCGTAGGGGTACTCGATTAAAGAAAAGGCCCTAAAACTCCCGCGCTTATGTTGGTCTTGAAAATAAATTGCAAAGGCTTCGTCTAAGGGCGAAAACGGATTTAACGCGTGCTACACATGTCCTGTACCAATTACAACCCGACTGCAGTGACTTAACCTGTATGATCACCTGGAGATAAGACCGTGTCGATTTGTTTGAGTGTTAGGAGAGAAAATGCATGTATTTTAATCGTTCAACGAGTTTCCAGCTGCACCGATTGCTACAACAAGCCCCAGAAGACTAATAATCATATTTACATCACCAACCTCAGGGTTTTTCGCAGCAATCTGTAAAACCTACGACGGTTTTCTCCGGAGGTGTCGGTAGTTGGCATTTTCCAGGTAAAGTACCACAATGTTTGCATAAAGCTGATTAAAAACACTTTCAGATAAGTCAGCACTTCGTAGCCAATAGCAAAACTTCAGTCATTCCAAAGCCAACTTCCATACACATTCGTCCCGATTCGATCAACTTCCTATTTGCAACCGTTCACTTAGGAAACAAATATAACGTCTAAAACGATGCTACCTACCGGTTCTTGCAAAAATAGATTGATTTATTTGCACATGTATGTGGCATTCTTGTTGGGTCACTATAAGAGATAGCAGAGTTATTAGCACTTTCTCATGAAATATAGTCAGACGGAACTGGCAGGAAAACTATTACCATTCAAAAAGGTTTGACCATAGTTGAAGGACTAGCTAAACTGAACACTCACTTTACAGTCTTCAAAATACAGAGTCACCGTGTTCGAAGCGTTGATACCCATCTTTTTTTCGGGTTCACTATGTGTCACACCACCAAAAGAGCGTTCCACAATGAACGCGGTCATCTTTTGTTTGATTTGACCATCTTTGTCGGTCACTGGAACCTAAACAAGGAATTAAGGAATCTGCTGAGAGCGAGCGTTTGCACACCCAAGCGCCAATGTGCTCATGTATACATTATTTTGTGAAGTCTGACTGGCACAAATGCGGTCAGGTAAGAATAGCATAAAGGCAAACGTGAATTGAACTGTTTGGATTCGGCATACATTTACGAATAAATGAATGATAGAAACAGTCAGGGAATCTGGCGGATCATAAGGAGACTGAGTCGAATGAAATCACTTGCGTGGAAACAGTATCCACGTTCACAAATGGATGCTAAGTTTACTGTGGTCAAACATAACAAGTTTGTTAATGTTTTAGAAATGGACAGGCCAAGTTTCTGGACAACATAGCAAAACAGAATGCATGTAAGCCTCATATACCTCCCTTTCAACCACAACCCAGCATCCATCCTATGCCACAGATAATGCTAGTTGACAAAAGCAGCACGTGCTCTTGGTGCTCTCTCTGACCTAACCAGTATTATTACAAACCGAAGATATTATGCTATCCAAGTGTGTGTGAAACGGACTGTTGTTAAAGAGGAACATTACGGTATGGATTTCTTGATCTGAAAGTGGCAACTTGCAATTTAAAGGCATGAAGCACGTCCTGCACGCCCGGCCAGTGAAAACATTTAGCAGCCAGAACAACAACGGCACGCCTAACTTTTGTTAACCTGCGTCGTCCGTGGAGTTGGGATGACCAGTTGTACCTACGTGTATTCTGTTTTGCCTTGTGGTTCAGAAACATGGTTTGTTCATTCCGACGATACTAACAGACTCACTGTGTTCGACCGCCTTAGGTTCGGGGACACCAATGAGTTACGCATTCGGTGATAACGGAATGAGGCTGACTTTCAAGATTGCAGTTTAAGCCGTTTAAGCTGACAGTGTTGATTGATTAGTCCAAAAACTCTTGACTGGTGACGGTGTTTGATAATTCTGGTCCATTGTGCAAACGATATACTCTCGACAACTTCCTGTTCGCAGAGCGAATAGGTCGTCTAAGTGAACCAAGTTACCATGTTCTGAGCGACGATGTACGATACTTCCGCAACCAGCACGATAACAACATACGGTTGAAACCAGTCTAAAAACTCAAAACTTCCACATTGGAAATGTTTGGCATATAATCTTATACAGAACATCTGTTGGAAACGCATATGCATTTGTTGCTGGTAGTTTTATTGGGCACTTTCACGTTGATTGTGGTGAGCTAATACGATGCCAAATATTAGCCCGCTCACAAATCTTTTGAATCGGAATGACAATGTGATGCCGTCAGAGGTCAATACATCTCACCAAACAACGTTACATGTATCTGTTGCAAATGCGGTAAAGTGTACCTCTACAGAATCCTTTTGCCCAGTTACACCAATAGTTGTGAAACAGTATCATAGGCACAGTCAATCATTACCTTTCAAAATGGACTGAAGCTCCTACTATGATATGCTTATGATTATATGTCCAAGTGAATGTATGTATGGCATGTTAGAAGATGACCACACACAACAGGACTTACCTTAGCAAATACAGTGAAGACATCAGCAAGACCACCATTGGTAATCCACACCTTGGTTCCATTGAGTACGTAATGCTTCTCATCTGACGACAGCTCTGCCTTAGTCTGAATGGAGGAGGCGTCCGAGCCGGTGTCCGGTTCAGTCAAACAGTAAGCAGCGAACTTTTTCCCGGCAGCTAGATCAGGAAGATACTTTGCTTTTTGTTCTTCCGTGCCGTACATTACTATACCTTTATAACCAATACCCTTGGAGCATAAGGGTAAAGAAAGCAGGAACGGTTTACCTGATGAGCTCCCAAATGTGTACCGAGAGCAAGATCACATTTACCAATGACGCCAACAAGACGTGCATATTCAGAAAAGGTTAATCCGGCGCCATTGTATTGTTCAGGTGCTTGCAGTCCATAAGCGCCGAACTCTCCGAGTGAGGAAAGTACTGTCTCATCAAACTTTCCCAGTGAATCGTATTTTGTGGCATCTACCTCCGTCTGAAAGCTGATCAAATAATGAAACGATCCGTACATTGACAAATTTTTCCAACTGATCCAGTACATCTTGAAGATGTTGACATTTGTCCGGGCTAAGTACTGAACGAATGACACTGCACAGTAGAGCAAACCAACCTTTTGGAAATGGCAAGATTTCGGTGACATTCAGTTTACCGCGAAATAGGTTCATTGCGAAGGAAGTTGTCTCTGGAAGCTAACCACAGATCCAAATAATTCAACAAACAATTTACGGGTTTTGACTGTGTTGAGTATGCAAAAGTCAACTGCTTTTGCAAGCCGTGTTCCAGAGTTTGAAATCTTACATGTCGGAGTAATAAACGAAACAGTCGCATCCCACCCCCGAAATAGATGTAGGGGGCTAAAAAAGGAAAGTTAAAGGAATCTGCTCATGAAAATCCAACCGTTGTCCAATCAAACAAATAACTTTACGAGCACTCATGACAACACCTTAAAATCACATGCTACAATAAATATGCGTAAACCGAGGAAATAGACATAAACGACTATCACAGAATACAACTCCAGATGTGCAGTCGTAAAGCGAACGCAATCGACCGAGGCTAACGACAAAATATATCGAGGCTTTCAAATGGAAATTTTCTGTTGCTCCACCGACTTTGACAGCACCATTTTATGTCCACAGGGTCGCCCAACAGATATCCTTACGAATAATCAAGATACGTATCAGTTTTGCCAACTTACATCATGTGTGGTATCAGGAAATTGTACACGCTTTCTTAAAGAGAAGGGTGCATATAATGATTGCATACGACTCATTTACTGCTACGGCTTAAAAGTATCGCCTGTTCTCGATGAAAATGTAATCAGACCTATAACATAAGACAACCATCAGTTAATCCATATCAAATATAACCGCCAGGTATGCAACGTGCCTTTTGTCGGAGTGGGATCCAACGGCTCTGAAAATGTAGCAAAGTGTTTGAACAAACACACGAGAAACGTTTCTGATGGTTACGCTACGTTTCGCATGTCGGCTGAACCGTCATTTCGCTGGGCTTTGTTGGTCAAGAATACCGGAAGTTCGAGAAGAATGAGAAGCGACCAACGAACGACGAGATCACACAAACAGATACGCATACAGCATGAAAATCAGAATAGTTAACGAATGGTAGAGGGTTTACTTAGCTTTTCACAAGCTGGAGGCCGGAAGAGGGTTGTAGATCTTCGAGGAAGAGGAATCCCCAGGGATTTTTTGTTCCAAGAAAGTAAAAGAAGAAAACCTTTCCGCACAGCAACTTGGCGACGTTACTTGATAAGGACGATCTAACGCATATAGGGTGACTAAATGAAAAGGAGCCACAGCCCATCTATCAGATCCATGAAGGCACCTTTCGCGATAATGGGGGCAGCGGAGAGGGACAGGCAACATTTCAGAAGTGAAACAGACTGAAGATAGGATTTTATGGGAGCAGTTAGCGAGGAGCGTGATGCAAAAATGAGATATATGCTTGAGATTCTTTACACCATATGTGGTGGGATGAACTTGAAATATATAGATTAGAAGTAACCGAAAGGGAAAATACACACTTGCATGTACCAAAAGGGAAACCATTCTTTGCGACGTGTGAACGGCGAACAAATCAAGGTGGGGAGACAGGAACAAATGGGAAAGCAACAAACTTGGTAGAGTTGCACTGGTTGAATACAGAACAGAAGCAATCGGGGCGGGAGACGCTAAATTCTGAAGGCAGACAAAGAGAGAGAGCAACCGGCGAATTTCGAAGGGTTGAACGCAACTGTATCCAAAGAACCCGATTGTAAAATTCTTTCGAAGCCAGTGTTCATGGCGTCATTGGTCAATTACCAATTAACGACTTGATCTTCATTTAAGTTCACATATGTCAACCGTTAGACAAATAGTCCAGCAAGCGAGCTTGACACTGCTGATTTGCAGGCAAAATCGTTCTACGGCGCGGCTGACCATGAACGCTTACAACAGTTCAACCACATAAAATCAGACGTAATGAAAGCACTTTTTCGTCCCGAGAAGATCGACGCCGACTTCAACGCTAACGATGGCCCTAAAGAACGGAACCACTGGTTTTGCACACGCATACCTTTCACATCACCATAAGTCATAAGCTTGGCTAGAAGGTACTGTGGCCCGGACCTCTCAACAGTGATTTAGAATATCCTAGAAGAAACGTCACTGAAATGGTTATACAACAATAACGGTAACAGTGGCAAAAGAAGACTGAGCGTTAGAATTAGAAATGGCATGGGTTTAGGTGTGCCATTAAGTGCGGCACGATATCATCTCCCACAGAGCTCATAACCAACGATCTAAGTGATCAGAAGGATTGTTTAATTCGTTTGAAAATACTCACTGGAGTTATGAGAACGACCAAGAGATGAACAAGACTTGTTTTCTGTGTTTGACCATCAGGCTAATTACAACACAATGAATATGATAACGGCAAGTAGGGTGAGTCAGAAAAGCGGTCGATGTAGGTTACGGACGGCGTGTTTATTATCAGTTAAGCAATCACTGTTCTAAGTCGTGGGCCCGGTTGATTGTAGGTCAGGGGAGGTCAAGTGTTCACACGAACTTCTTCTGAGCGCAGAGGTCAGGGTTGCGCAATCGGATGCTAATGGCATCGGCAACCGTCAACATTCAGAATCTCACCATTGGTCGTAGTACATGGCGATTGTCTGACAGAGTGCGTGAACATCATCCCAAATGGTTGAACAGTGGTGTGAGTAAAACGGTTTCAAGCGCGATTGTTGCTCAACTGACTGGTTCCAATCATTCTATCAGTAAGAAAGATGCTTTTCAGATTATCTACCGAGTGTCAAGGAATCAATCAAAAATGGTGAGATTCCGAACGCTGACCGTTGCCGAAGCCATTAGCATCCGAGTGCGCAACCCTGACCTCTGCGCCCACAATCAAACAAGCCCACGATTTGGAACAGTGATTACTTAACTGATAACAAACACGCCGTCCGTAAACTACATTGGCCGTTTTTTGACTCACCCTACTTGTCGTTATCATATTCATTGTGTTGTAATTAGCCTGATGGTCAAACACAGAAAACAAGTCTTGTTCGCTACTCTATCGTTCTCATGATCAGGGAGACCCCAGCCAGGCAGGTGACATCTACTCACGTTGTTGCTTGATCGTCACTCGGTTTTACCAAACTGCTGGTGGCCTCACTATATGACCAGTATGGTAAACGATCAGCAGGCATGCAGAGTATGTGACCCAACTACCACAGACCGTCCAATGTGATCAGTTGACCAATTGGTCACTCATTGTGAACGGTCCGGAATATACACCGGCGAACAGCCCTAGTGATCACGCTATCAGTCCATTTAATGTGGGCTAATTGGCGAAGACAACGATATTCAGACACAGCTGTCTCTAAGAATGCCACTGTTTGAAGATCCGTACTAAGACAAAAACGTAATCAACACATCCTCCACTGTACCCAAATCCTGCTTGTCCTACACGGATCAGACTTTTTTTAGGTCTAGTGGGTCGAATCAATATAAGGTCAGTGGGTAAATTGGACGCAGCAGACACTAGATTGATACCTCTGCGGTTGTCATATAGACTTCGGGCCCTTTTTGAAAACGGGAATTACTCTGGAAGGGCATCAGTCGCGAGGTGCCTCTTTAAATTCCCAGACCTTCTGAAGGAGTTTTGTCAGTTCTAATAACAACCTCTCCCCACCATCCTTAAAAAGGGGGAGATCTTCACAAAGAACCTTGTTAAGTCTCAATAACTTCAGCTACAGAGCCACTTCGGTTTCCGACGGAGAGCCTTTTGGGAAGCAACAATTGACCATTCGGTTCCCGTCGTCCACACGGTCTGGTTGACAACAGCTGAACCGTTTCTCATAATGTTCAGCCCACCCGTCAAGTCGGCGCGGTCGACCGGTGATGAGTGAACCATCTCTTTCATCATCATCATCATAGACAGCAATACATCAGTGGTTCACACTAATGCTTAACTGCCACACAACCATGAAGAAAAAGCAAACCCTATATAGAAAGAGAGAAGGAAAAAGAAGGGGACGGGAAGGGACCTAACTACTGAAAATGACTACGTCCCTATTCAAACA
>QNGE01000894.1:38423-95956 GCA_008508345.1 Paragonimus westermani
TGGTACGTTTTTCAGGAAGAGATGCCAACCATCTTCCAACCCCCAACCTGGAGGACCAGGAGACTGTGGTTTGTCAGACCTCTACCTGTTGGCCTGCCTGGTATGAGTAACTCTGTCCAGTTTAGCCCAAAAGGTCATAGAGATGCGCAAGCCGTCACACCACGTCAAGGTCCAGTCTCACCGTGACATACGGTCTCACTTACACTGACTCGAGGATCAGTATAATCACGGATTAGGGAAAGTAGCTCCCCGCCGTTCCCAGATATAATGGTTCGATCCAACTCTTTCGACCGTCCGACCATGTGGTACTTACAGTTTTTGCGTAAGCTCGAGTATAGGGTTTCGACGGCCGTCACCATACTCAGAACCAGATGAATTCGAGCGACGCCTGATCATGAAATTAAACGACGTGACCGAAATCCGGTTTTATTGCAACTGCTCATCTCCTTCAGAATACGTCTCTTTACAGCAAGTTTTCACAGTTGCTGCGATTCTTTCCTGGTGGTCCTCTGGTTTTCGTGACAGAGTTCAGCTGAGCAATTTGTTTGCCAATGCTTCCTTGGAAGCGTTCCATACACCTTCCTCACTCGAATGCCAGTTAAGTAAGTATTTGTCAGTGTATGACCTCTTCCACTCACAGCTCCGTTGTTTGTTTGATGTGGTGCTCGAACACAGACGTAGCTATTCTTTTAGCGGTTAGGTCCCTTCCCCTTCCTTTCTCTTCGTGGTTATTTGGCAGTTAAGCATCTGCGTGAACCACTAATGTATTGCTGTCTAACAGCAGGGTCCGAGTCAAAATGGTTGCTTCAAAAAGCACAAATCTTTGTCAGAGTGGTGTTACCTGTAACTGACTATTGTGTAATCGAGTTATTTCCATGAGTGAGAACAGGGTGGTCTCCAAGTAACACGATGCTTCTTCTGGTGTTGAAATGCGATACTCGAACTACAGCACAGCTGCAACAGTCTTTCACCATTATCAACGCATTATTTCCCAACATCGAACTCTCCACCAAGCCGTTTGGATGGAGAAAGACGACCAAGTTCAGCACTGAAACCACCGGCTAGTATGAGGATGTCAGAGTGTTTAGTCTGTTTCAGAAGGTCGACGATAGCGTCGTAGAACGCATCTGTGGTAGCGTTCGAACAAATACCCGTAGGAGCGTACACCAATATAGTGAACATACAGCGCCTTTCTGATGTGCGTTAACAGACATTGACCAATATACTGTGCAACAGCGCATAAGCGACTGTTCACTATGATCCAATAAAGCAAACATTGCTCTGCTCTGGAACTCAGTGGGACTCACTCCAAATTGACTACGTCACCAGAGACCTCGAAAGAGAAGCGCTGAGCCCGGAAGTTAGTTAAAGGTGAACTCAAGTGAAAAACGTTGTTAGAATAGTAGGCTCGTGTCTCCAACAGGCATCATGCATTAGGCTCGAGGCTTGAGCGTGCTTGCCAGGCAGCTAGCTGACCACCTTGTCGGAGAGTGCGGACATAAGAGGCCCCAATGTTTTCCAGTTGTCTTGGTTTTAACAAAAAATATCACTCGAAGACGCAGGAAAGACAGAACATATGGGTGATAAAACAGAAAAAAGTAATGGATGAATGTCACGGTCGACAGAGCGATAACTCCCGATACTTCCCGGTCATCTATGTCGCAGGAGGAGGTTGGCTTGCGGGAACCCACCCTCAGTCTCTGGCTCAAAAGTCTAGCCTGCAGAAAAAACGGGATACAGTGTTTACTTGGGAGTCTTACCAGGAGCCAATTGCTGAAGAGTCTGACTCACTTGGCAGTGAAGGACTAGCCTCGTCCGAAAGCACAGTGAATAAGATATGGATATCTGATTCTGAGCACTGCTGCGCGCAGTGGATGTGTTCGAAACCACATCAGGCCTTTGGATTGTGCCGAATGTTGTCCGACCTTAGTGGACAATATGTCGAACGTCACGCTCAACTGTTGGGCAGTCGGAGTGCTCTTTGTTTGAGAGTATATTCTCTAAACCAATTTTGTCCGATTTGGAGGACAACAGTGCTGTAACTCAAAAGTAGTTCTGCCATATGCTCATAAGATAATGCCTCACGACCTAAGCATCCCAACGCAGTCAGTATTGCGACATACAGTTCTAGCAGTGTATCTGTTTTCCGTCTGACTGCCCCCCTTGACCTGTTTGATAAGGTTCTGCGTGGTTGGATTGGATTCTTAGTCAGCAGAGCCCTCCAGATCGATGCAGTGCACAAACCTTACTAACACAATGAGATAACAAAACAATTTAGGGGACAGAAGACTCGCTTTTTCTTCCAACTATTGTACCGATTGGATTCGAGCGTATTTGTGTTGTGTTTAGTATTGGTATGCCAAGTTGTTCTTGTGGACAAGAATCAACCCACTGAATAACCTGCAGAGGTCATCGAAACAACATGACATTCAGTACTCCCAAGAAATCCTGCCAGGTATGCCAGGCACGTCATCAAGATTGTCATCCACTCAACTGGCCAACGTTTAGGTGCAAGTTATTGAATACTTTTGACCACCAGAAAAGAACGGTGACAGTTGAGCTGAGCTGCCGCTGGACTAACTTTCACAACTTAGTCCAGTATGGGATGACGCTCCCAGTTGGTTTTAAGCCAGCCTAGTCGATTGTGAGCATCAATACAAAGTGACATCCTCTAAACGGAACATAATCCGAACTTCAAAACAAACTGTTGCCCATTGTGAGCTACGATCCACTAAAAGTTGGAGTCCTACAGCCGGCAAAGGCTCTGGCGGTTTGGTTACGGATAAAGCTGACTACATATCACGAATACAGCCACTATTGAATGAAACTTACAAATCTCGTCAACCAGCTCAGCAGGCAGTGTTGCCGAACTTGGAAGACGTGGTAACAAGCAAGTATGAGCATTTACTGGAATAACAGTTCATTGATCAGTCAACAGCAAAATCAACCACACATGGGGAATAACATATTCCACAACTGTATAGTTTGTTCAAACCCCACAAGGTTGGTGTACCTCCGAGATCAGTATTATCCATGTCTACTTCATCACAGCACAGGCTGGCACAGTGGTTGATTCAAATTCTTCAGCCACTAAAGCAATCAATGGCTCGAAAAAATGCCAGGTGGCTTAGAGCTAATTGACTTACGTAACGATTTAGATCGTATTAGCAATCGCTGGCTACTAACAACTCATTATCAATATCCTAATAGCACAAGGCCCTAACTGAAGTTAGGGTCAATTAGGGTAAATGAGGCCGATTGTAGCCCATGAGGATTGGATAAAGTGTGTTGCTTTGTTAGTACGTAGACCAGTTTTGAATGCTTCTTTGAAAATCTGTTGTAACATATTCCCTATCTCTAAGCTTGGAATCAGCCTGTCAGTGAGATATGAAACGCACATCCGTAGTTAGTAATATTCAGTCACTAGTCAAACGTTACCCGGGGTACGCACATTACTACGAAAACAAAGGCGTAACGCACATGCATCTTCATTCAGTCTGCATAGGGCTCGCGTGGGCCTACCACTAGTGCGACAGACAAGCGGGAAGACACAAGACTGAATTCAAGTGTGAACGTTTATGTAACACGAGACTGATTGGTCTCTCACAAGGAAGGTTGATCGAAACGACGTGGATAGCATGCCCTCGTGCTGACTTCGACTACCCGCCATAAAGTACTCTCGTTGGCGAGGTGCTACTGTTAAGTCGTTCGGAATCTCAGCATCCGCTATCTATGGCACCTCCCCTGGTATCTGTGCTTCTGAGGCTTCGGCCAGTTTTAATATATTATACTGAAGTGTACGACATTCATCTGTGATCCGGATGTAACTGTAAAAAGCGTACCGTTCAGCACCCATCTGATAATAAAAAGGCCTTTCCAGTCACCATGTAGTTTAGCGGGTATTCCAAGGAGTAGGACTTCCGTATGGGTGTAAGCCTTCTCTCTTACTCGCGAAGGAGCTCCGTATGCTTTCATGTCGCAGTATTCCTCTTGACACCGTCGAGCTGTGTTCAAATGACGACGAGCCAGTTCATGACTTCTGAAAATGGGCTCCCGCAGGAATACGAAATACAGCGTGGTTAGCAGGGGCAGTCCCTTGATTTAAGGTGTTTGCAGATCTGACGGGAGTCGACGCTGTTCATCAGTTCACATGGAGAACGGTGTTTGGTCGGTGAAAAAATGAGCAGTGCTCCCGCACGCCATCAAACACTGTGTGAGCGTCTTATCCCATTGGTGAACTTCCTCTACAAATGCAGCGTAGTGCTGGTGTGCCCGACCAGTCCGTTTCCCTCGGGGTGATAATATGTGGTCCGTGTCTTATCTATTTTCAACAGCTTACACAGCTTACGCATAGTAGCACTCTCGAAATCGGGGTCTTTATCGAAATGTAACTGTCCAGAAGTACCCCAATTGCAGAATCATCTGCTGAAAATCACCCTGGAGCACCAACCGCCATTAAGGGCACAAGTTCAGTCCATTTTGCGAGAAAATCCACCACTAAGAGGATATGCCTTTTATCTTAACATGTTTCTGGCAACGGTCCCATTAAGTCGACGCCGACAATTTCATTTGGATATCCAAAGTGTATTGGTTATAAAGGCGCTTTTTAACGTGAAACTGGGTTTTTAAACGCAGAACAAAATAAACAACTGTGGCAAGAACTGACGAAATCTCACCGCTGACGGGACCATTAAAACGTCGCTCGTGCTGCTTTATCTAATTTTTTCCAACGTGACCTAATTCCCGGTGTAGGTTCTCTATCACCTTGGCAACTTTGTTTGAGGAACGATAACACGACTAGTCTACATTGGACCGCGTTGTACGTAGATGATGCCGTTTATCATTACCAGCTATTTTCACAAGACCCACCAAAAGTCTCCCAAAAGCAACCTGCAAGCGCTGCGCCAGTCGGTCCGCTTCTACTCGCTGATACCCTCCCGTAAATCAATGTCTGCTCGAGAGAATCCTTCTGCAGCCCACCACATCCGTCCGTTCTGTTCTGCAGCTCAATCAGTGGAAAATGTGTGGTGCAAGAAGAGCAATCCCTATGATCACGGGCTGGTCTTCGAGAGAGCGCACCTGCATTCCCGTACCGTCTTCATGGTCGACGGTGATAGTCGAACACATACTCCTGCAGATACACTTGCAGTCTTTCTTTCCGGTCGTGCAAATTCCCTTGCCACGTTGACGACTGACGGTCAGTTCGTACCGTGAGCTTCTTACCAACCGAGTAGTGACGATGTTGTTTTGAGAAAAGCACTAAGGCTAGTATTTCCCTTCTTGTGATGCAGCAGTTCTCGTTTGTTTTGGGGTCTACTTTCGTATGCAATGACATGATTACTCTGTTTCAGCTGTCTGAGACAACAGTGTTGAGGAACCGTGGTTGCTTGCATCAGTATCCAGTATGAACTCACCAGCTTCATTAAACTCATGGAACACTGATACTGAAGATCCGCATAATGCCCTACGCAACTGGTCAAAACCCCGTCGATTCGTCTCCGTCCATAAAAGTTCGCGACCTTTCATCAGTAGGATAATCACAGACTGTGTAATCACTGAGAAGTTGAGGATGAATCGCCGGTAGCACAAGCCTTGACTCAGAAAACTAACCACTTCACCGACAGTCAGTGTAAACAGCCACTGTTCTACCCGAATCGTCCTGACATGGTCTATCTGGATGTCATCCTTAGATAAGACGTGTTCCAAAAAACGAGCTTTCTTTGAATCAATTTGCACTTAGCCGAGTTTAGGTTGATACCAACCTGGCGGGGAAAATCCAGTATGATTATTAAGTTTGCGAAGTGCTCATGGGGTGATGGGTCGTGGACAATGACGTCGCCTATTACCATCACCGCAGATAGCAATACATCGGTGGTTCTCACCGATGCATAACTTTCACGAAATCACGAAAAAATCAAACTTGTAAGAGAACAGACAAGAAAAAAGAAAGGGAGGGGAAGGGACCAAGCTATCAGAAATAGCCATGTGTATATCTAAACATTCAACACCATGGTACCTACCGTTTGCAAACAAACAACCGACCTATGAGCGGAAGCAAAGCATCATCAGCAAGGCAGTCTTCTTACCGCTCTCGCTAGCCCGCGTCATTAAATGCATCTACTTCTCAGACAACCCAGCCAAAACAACATCAAATAAACTGAACATGACTGGCCAAAAACTCATCCGGAGGCCCTACTGACTCTGGGAGTCGCGAGGGCCCAAAACCGGGAGACAAACTCAATCTACAGTGGTCGACCTCTTAGTGAATGTCATCTTTTCAGTCCAGATCATTTGGCCGCCTCAAACAGCCGCATCATAGATAAAGTGTTCCGCGTGGCAGTCGAAAAACAGGCTATTGTAGCACACAGTAAAATTGGCCAAGAACATTCGGTACGTTCGATCCACCAATGCTGCTGTATCTCGTGGGTATCATTATGTTATAGTTCATGAACAAAAACGGCGAGTGTTAATGTTCTAAAATGCTATTATCAATGGGAGCAATTGCCCACGCGAGACAAGTAAATAGTGAAAAATGGTAAGCATCGAATCAGACAAAAGTCGAAGAAATGGATACGTTGAACGGCATTGGAAAATGTATGCATTTTGACGTTCACAGCGCTGAAAATCAACAACGATAGGGACACAATGACAGGAAAGTGGGTTCGCGGCAGCAGATTTTTTATTGGTCACCGCAGTTAAGCATAATCATGCTTACAGAAACACGTGTCATATCTTATTGAGTTTACTGGGACGTGCCACACACATTCTCTAGGAGGGTTTTCAGAAATACCTAGAGTATCGACCCGAAAAACTGAAGCTGCTTCAGTGAGAGAACAGATATCGACGTAACTAAGTAATTTTGAACGAAGTAGTTTGACAAGAATGCAATGGTGCAAGTTATCAGAGAAGATTTGTTGACGAAGTACCCTGCAACTGGTCCGTTTTGGTCGTGTGAGCGTCACGTTAACAGCAGTGTTTTGAAGGGGGGTGACTATGCGTGGTGTATCCGCGTTCAGCGCGTGCAAACTTATTGGTGGAACGAAAGTTAATTGTTCTTCAACCCAGTACTAAGCATCATCTCATTCCATTTTTACATTTGCCTCACCACCATGTTCCACCAATTATAATTATCTCGACAGCCGACGGTCAACGACAATAAAACAATCTCAAACAAAACTCGAGATACCCGCGAACCATCCGCCAATCAGAGTGCGAGAGACAGTTACAGCGACTTGAGCGATCGATACACGGTCTAGTGGATTTAAACAATATCAAAATACTTGAGTATAAACACGGAGCCACAATGTGATGAAAACGGAAGGAAATGACTCACATTAGTTCGCGAAAGTGCGTTGATCTAGAAGTTCCATCACACTGAACGAGGTGTCCAAAAGATACGATTTGTATGGTTGCTCCTAAAATATTTCTGCTTAAACAGATTGTTTGTTCCGTTGATATCCAATTCTCCAGAAACCTGTACTCGAGCGACACGGGATGCAGATAAAACGCACGGTTCACAACCTCGGAAGTTAATTCCTATTTATTGAACATCGAGTCGGTCGATTTACTTGGTTTACACGTGGAGTGTACAAGTAAGTCAGCTATGGGCGAAAACAACAAACAGTGAAAAGCAAAAAGTATTAAATGCTGTGCAACACGCTACAGAACATTCCCCGGTGATCGCTGATTGGATTATGATACGCTCGAAAAAAATGAATGATACTAATCTGTGTATTATGCAAAACGAACGAGTTTTCGCGTTCCTCCATAACGTGTTTGTGGTGGAGGGATGAAATAGCTGTACGTCATCGGCGGGTGTAATAGATTCTGAAACTGTTTGTGGAATTTGCGCAGTGGATTTGTCCAAAAGACTTGGATCGGCTGATACGCGGGTTCGGTGCAGGAGTCCACTGTTCCAGGATCCAGTCGGTTTTCCTTGTTTAGTGTCAGCGGGCGTCTGTTGATCTGAGAAGTAATAAGTGAAAACGCAGTGTAGCGCTGCTCTTGAGGATTACAGTGGATGCCAAGGACAGTGTAAGATTGCTTACATAATGAATTTATATATAAATGAGAATCAATCAGCTTTAAAACGGTCTCAAGAAGAGCTGCTGACAACCTCATTAGAAAGGCTGCTCCGATGGCTAGTGAACCTGTGAGTAGAGAACTGTAGCCCAAAGAAGGTCTGGGGACGGAGCTTGAGGAGCTTCCCGTTATGTCCTCACCGGCCGTCATCATTTGCTACGGTGGAGAACTGTTCTACGAAACCTACTCAGAACACGAAGTGTATGAGAAGTCAATCATCTCGGAGTCTTCGAAATTCATGTGGATGGAAATCAAGAAATTCAAGTCAAAATTCCTACGTGACATTTCTTAGCCCCGTGATTAGCGTGGTAGCCGAGCGCTGGTCACGCTCAACGGCTGACATATCTTTCTTCGGACCGGCACACACGGCTCGATTTGCACACTAGAGTGGTGGTCTCATGCAAACCCCGAGCGGCTTTAAAATGCTTTCCTATCTGCACGGAGGAGAGTGCGTTTGGTTATTTCAAGAGCAGCAAATCCTCATTTTTCGGCCGTGCCATGGTGATACGTGAAGGACAAGTTAGACAACAACCAGGTTCCTAGATCGTCAAACAGATTTTTGTATCTACTGTGCTAAGCGCACTATGAGTCATGAAAACGTTGTCAGAATCACCACCAAGTGACATACGCACAATTCCTTTATATTCAGCGGAAGGCTTCAATCGCCTGACCAGCGCTTATTCACCTCAAGATCAACCTGTACCGCACTGGGATCGATGGCATTCCAGATTTGCTGGCCGTGGGCGTAAAGGAGGATGTTATCGAAACTACTAATCAGGAGGGTCTCCGATTTAAATAAGGGAAAACAGAGGGCCTAACGCTGACCCTTTGGGGAAATCCCACAGAAATGAATGATAGAGACAAAAGGTCTGCTCCGGCAATAACTGTGTAAGTTCCTTTATCAAGAAAAGAGGCGATCCACAAAGAACCTCTCTTTGACTAGTGCAGGCTTCTAATTTGTGGTTTAGGGCTCTGTGTAGGACAGGGTCAAAAGCGTTGTTGAAGTCGGAGAAGGTAGCATCTGAAACTGGGCCGCTGTCTTTGGCCTCCGTCAAAATATTCATGAGAATAAACATATTTGTTATGCATTACCAATTAAGAAGGGAGCCATGCTGCGTAGAATAGAAAGGATGAGTTAAGAAAGTGATTTGTGGTGGCTTGCTTTATTAGGCGCGCCATTATATTGCCCGGAATGTTGGTGAGGCTTGCTTGCCCATAGCTAGCCGGAGAGTACCGGTCGCTCGCTTCGAATATGGGTGTGACAGTCGCCTCTCTCTGTGCACCAGGAACGATAAGTGTCTACTTAAACGGCTTATGATGGGGTCCTGCCAGACTAGCACCTGGTTCCTTGGTAATTCCAGCAGAGATCTTGTCAGGACCCGTTGCACTGTATGAATTATCCTGGAATATAAGGTCTTCAACACCTAGCACCGAAATCACAGCGGTAACGAGTGGTTGCCTGTGGTTCCGCAGCGATAGGGCAGGATGCCAGCTCGGTGGTGAGACGCTGTAGACTGTCGAGTTATACTCCCTGAATAACTCGCCCACAACTAGGGAATCAGTTGGCGTGGCCCTCGTCGGGCACTCTCAAAGAAAGAGCTGAAGGTTCAATCCTTCCTATTTGTCGCGTCTGCTTGAAAAGTTTTTGTTCCTGCGGGCTCACGGGAGATTTTTTCCTGTACAAGATTGGTGTTTTTACGCACTCCCAACCTACATCTCTTTAGAACAGTGTGGATGCGCTCGGTTCCTCTGAGTGTTCAGTAACCCGTACAAATAAGTGGACCACTTTCTGAATTGCGGTTTGAGACGCACCCTACTTCTGGGGCACGGATTCAAAGCCAAGAAGAAGTGATCCTAGGTGGGTTCTCGGGCCGTCAAAATCAGCCTGAATATGATCTCAAACTATGGACCGTTTTACTGGTTGGGGTAGCTAATAACAGATATGATCAGAGGTTAACATAGAGTGGTCACTTTGTCCATATGGCACCTTGATGATCATTCTGTCCACCAGGTGGCTCTCATTAGTGACAACTAGACCAAGTAGAGAATGAATCTGACCAGAACGATGCCACGTCCGGCGTTTCAGCGATTCAGCGATTCGTACACGGGTTCGAGGCTGGAGGCCCAATCTACCCGGTTCCAGTCAGTTTGTTCGATTCGGTGTCCGGAGGTTTTTTGTCGACCTGAAAGGCAGTCATTGAAAACACGTTGTAGCACCGCTCTTGGGGGTTACAGAAATTACCAAGAACAAGATGGAATGATAATCAGGCAGAACGGGATGTATCACTAATCCAACGGTTTATAAAGTGGGTGAGAATCCAATAACACTTCGAGACGGTCCTTAGAAGAGCAGCTAACAATCTCCAGTGGAACGTCGTTCCAGTAGTTGATAACCCTATAAGAGAAGAACTGTTGTCTTAGAAAGGTCCGAGATCGAAGCTTATAAAGCTTCTTGTCGTGACCTCTTCAAATATTATCACTTACTAGGGTGAATAATTATTACACGAGATCCGTGCCAACGAGAAAGTGTGTAAGAACTGAGCCACCATGAAGTCTTCGAAACTCAAGCCGATAAAGATCAAGAATTTCGGGGCGAGACTTGTGGGATGGATACCGTAAGCCAGTCACCATTTTGGTGGCTACTCGCTGGACACTTTCGATGGCAAGTTTGTCTCTCTTCAAACCGGTGTAGACAACTTGATTAGCACAGTCGAGCAGCGGTCTTACGAAGACTCCGTGAAGCGTGTGAAAGGCGTGCTTTTCTATCTAGGGGAAGGTTCTTTCCATCATCCAAGAGTCATGAAACCCCTTTTGGCAGCCAGCAGGTGATGATAAGAGAAGGACAAAGCAGACGACAGCCAAGTCCCTAGGTAGCTTTCGAGGTCTACTTCCGTGATATTTACTACACTTTGTGCACCGTGTATCACGAATAGGTTCCCGGAGTCTCCTTCGAGTGATATGTGCACACACTTACCGTCGTTTAGAGGGAGACTCCAGTCATCTGGCCAACACTTAATACGGTCAAGGTCAATCTGCAATACACTGAGGTCACGTGCATTCCAGTTTTTTAAGTCATCGACATAAAGGAGGGCGTTGCTTGAGACCAACTCAGGAAGATCATTGGTGTAGATCAGAATCAACAATAAACCAAGTACCGATCCTTGAGGGACTCCCGCAGAGACTGAGGGTGGAGAAGAGAGGCCTGAACCGGTTTTTACTCTGAAAGTCCTGTTACCAAGAAAGGAGGTTATCCAGCGGAGAACTCCTCCTTGGATCCCATAGGCTTCTAGTTTATGCAACAGAGGACCGTGTGGGGCACGGTCGAAGGCTTTGGCAAAGTCAAAGAAGATAGCATCTGAGATACGACCCTTGTCTTTGGCCTCCACTGGGCTATCCATAAAGATTAGTTTATTGGTTTTGCATGGGCGATCGGAATGAAAGCCATGCTTGGTCAGAGAAAAGGTTATTTGTGAATAAATGCCTAAAGATGATGCGTTTTCACAGTCTCTCCATTAGCTTGCCTGGAATGCCGGTAAGGCTGATCGGCCGATAATTTGCAGAAGAGTTACGATCGCCTGTTTTAAATATGGGGCGTTGGCATGCTGTGTCTGCGATCTCCGTCGTATCAACATCGATAAGGAGGCCGAGAATCCGCTTTCACAGTCCTGGTTAGAATCTGGTGCCAAGTTGGTCTTGGTTGCATTAAAGCCACTCATGATAAGCAGATGTATAAAAAGCTGTAATCTTAGGAAGTTGTCTAAGCTCACTAGAATGGCGTCGTCGCCGGAGACGTCGGATGGAGGGGAACCATAAATAGCTCCGCCAAGCGTGAGTCTTGGTCACGCAGTGTCATTTGATGTTACACAACGTTACTTTTAACACAGGAGTGTACGCCACCGATAAACTTGGTTGTTGGGAGATAATGCTGAAGGAAAATCGCAGAACCCCCGGTCCTCCCTCGGGCAAAGTCAGCCTGGTAAACGGAAGACCCAGGGACAATCGGTTCATTGTCATTGACATCACCAGTAAGTCAGGTCTCCGTGGAAGCAAACATATTGGATTGGGAGTCATGAATTAACCAGAACACTTTGAGTAATTCACCAAACAGACTCAATAAGATCGTACACGTGCACTTAAATGCTACATCCTCATTTGATTTCGCGGTGAAAGATAAAAGAGAATGTGAGGAAAAGCCTTGAGAAGAAGGCCTAGAATTGAGGTGGGTGGTGGGGATGGACTCCGTCTGTTCATCCCAATTGCTCTGGCGGCCCTCCTTTGAGGCCGCGGGCCCAACACTACCATCTCCGTGTACGTCAGCGACCCTACGGATTCTTGTCCAGCATTCTTGGTTTCGCGACTTGCGGCTTCTGAACCCGTGTTATAGTCCGCCCATCGAAAAATCGTTTGGAAGTTTCCACTCACGGAAAATTTGACTTCGTATTCTGGGCGTGAGGCTTCGAAGAGGCCGATGTGAGCATTGTTGTCCGGCCACTTATAGGAATGCCTAGTGCAGCAGGCCAACGAAGTGCTTCTTAAGTCGCACGGGGTGGCCCCAGCAGACGACTTTCGCTCCGAGTTCATGGGAAGAAGATGTTTTGCTGGGTCGTTCGGTGGGTTTTGGGTTATACAAGTCTGAAAGCGGTTTCTGCGTGATTTTAGTGTCCTCATTACTTATGACCGTGCTAGGGACGTTGAGGCGGCCATACAGACGGCGTCTGTGCTTCATACAGCAAGCACGGGAGTTTGAGGGGATGACCATGGGGCAGGACCTACGACCCTCGCCTTCGTTTGTATTTTCTGATCTGCCATGATTCGTAATTTAGTCGCATCCTCTGCTCTTGTCTCACTGTCTCTCGCTCAGTGAGAACAAAATAACATCTTCCAGATGAACATTGACGGACTGCAAAACTACTGAGTTTTGCACCACAGTCACGAGGCTGAGCATGGCCGACAAGGTTACGAGAAGAACGAGTGACTTTTTGGTTGTCTTGTTGCTCAGCCTGCTTAGGAGTACCAAGATTTTGACGGCCGTGGATAACCTCGATGCTAAGACTGATCTGGCTAGCTCGGTTGGAGATGATGTGGAGTATCAGCCGCATGAAACAAATATCCTTCCTCTGAGAGCTTTTTTATTCATTTTCATTGCCGCCTTCTCCATCTGCGCAGCTGACAGTGTAACTTCTTTCTCGGTGATTTCACCACCAGTGGTGACAAACGTGACGTACTCATTTGGAGAGTGCAGTTACAACTTCAGTTCGAACAGAGTTCGTTGGTATTCCTACTTCCCACGGAAGAAATCCAAGGAGATACGGAGCTAAGAAGAGCCTCCGCATTTGCAGCCACAGGTCTTCTGCGCCAATCTACTTGCAGTGATGGATTTAGAACCAGTCCGCGGCGGAATGATGCCCTGGCGTTCGCCAAAAGTGAAAGATAAAGAGTCCAGCTGCTTGCGCTGGTGTCCTTTGGGGCCAGTACATTTGACGTGACACCACTTCTGACACCGGTAGCATGGTACGTCCTTTTGTACAGACGTTGTGCACCCAGACAGGCCGCAAACACCCGATGCCTCAGACGTTGTCTGATGAGTTCCAGCGCCGATAGATCTACTACTGGCCACGGTCGATAGGAACAAGCAACATACAATATAAAAACGGTTAAACTTCAGTAATTCGGAGAAATACGGACAGGACAAAGCAACAGAAATCAGATACTACGTAACAAATAATTCCGTACATAACAAATCCGTGTGCTATTCGGTAACGAACAACAGAATTCGTTTCGAATGTTTGATGCACAGCGAACCAATAGGACGGAAATATGAGTAGACAACAACAGCGAGAGAAATTGAACTACATTTTGAGTTGCCCGCGCAAGCGCTGGGGATAACCGGCCAGGTAACGAGCACAAAGGAAAGCCGGACGTTGTGGCTTCGGCCGTCCATTAAACTGTTAAATCAAATTCTAACTACTTGGAGACACCTAGGGACAGCTTCCTTTCAGAGTAAGAGTGTAAGGAGAGTCCCATAAAAGAAGGCGACGGAAACAAGTATGAGCTGAATAATTCAAGACCGGATGGTCGGTTCGAATTTGGAGATAACTTCCCTGTACGTGCCCCGCAGTTGTTTGTTAAAGTGCGTGAATATCTTACAAATAATACACTGTTTTTAGCCAAGTTCTGTTCAATTACTTGACTATAAATTCGGTTATCTAGGCCAGACAAACACCTTGCGGGTAATATGCTCCGAGTCCCTCATCCTTGCATTGAGGAACAGTGTGGTAAAAAGGTGGTGAACAAGATCGAGCGTTTTATGCGATAGATGGTGCTAGCAGTCGTATGTGTGCACAATTGCAGAGCTACATAGACTGCGCGGCATATATTCTGACCTGTGCTTCGTCTGTGCTGAATGCAAGGCCAGAGGAAGAAGGCTGTTTAGTATTCCAGACAGATCGGAATCTGTAGTGGGTGTTTCAAGAAGCTCAACATTCGGCACCCGTTCCCCAAGCCGAATCATCAAACTAGATTCAGAACTCTGCCGCCGCTGAGCATGGAATCTAGAAGATGGGCTAGTGCATTTCAACGGCCTACTGCAAACAGTCCGTGCCCCCCAAACTGGGCGGAAACACGCCCGTGCGCTCAGCGTCACCTACGTCAACGACGATACCCCATAACAGTCACATTATGGTTTCCAATAAAACATTAAAAAAGCAATGAGACTGTTAGAGGATTACAAAAGCTGACTTTCAGTAAATCTGTAAGACCTCTGAAAACAGTAGTTTTGGCGCCAACTGGGCAAATGAAGAAGGACTGGAATACGCTTATTAAGTATCGTGTGCACCTGGGTCACAGTAGCCTGACAAACGCCGGTGCTGTTCTTGCACGAATAACGCAACACAAGGCCTATCGACGTAACGTCACGGCAACTATGCAAAAACAGTTTGACAGAGTTGTACAATTTTAGATGCGACCCAAGTGTGAAAAGTCAGGGCTCCTGCTGGATTCGAACCAGCGACTGACGCAGCATGCCTCAACGCGGCAAGCGCTCTAGCATCTGAGTTACCAAGCCGCACCAGGAGTTCGGGAATTTCACATGTGAACTCTTCTACACTACTCATCAGTAATACAATTTCTGTGCTCAGCAGTGACGTTGGTGGATTCCAGCGTGAACGGTCTGAGAAATCCTGCCGGGGCAGTCGATCCCCTGAATCATTTGGTAAATTTCACATTAGACGGTGGGATGGGTGGGCAATAGAGTCTAAACGTGTGATTTCCGAGTTCCTGGTGTGGCTCCGCAGCTCAGCTAACAGAGCGCTTGATGTGTTAAAACATGGTGTTCTGTCGCTGGTTTGAATCCAGCCGAAGCCCTGAGTTTTCACAGTTGGGTGTCAACCAAAATTATAAATCTGCTATTTACTAGTTGTACAATTACAAACTTCCTTTGAGGCCACCCTAAAAAGTGACAGAAGCATGATTATCTACGTCCCCGAAACGGTCATACATGGTCCTAAACACAGGTGACCGTACGGACGACAACATATTCTAGTTGTGCTGCGAAAAGCCGGACTGGCCACAGCGAAGAACTGGCGCCGAGTACATGAACTAGGCTAGTAACTGTGCCTGGCACATGACTGATACGTAACCACCACCCTCAGTCAAATTTCGGGACCCTAACGTTGTAGGTCGTGTTCTCACTGAAGCCGACATGATCACCCAAATGATGCCGGGCCTAAAATCGCACGAGACAGCCGCGTATCACAAATCTGACCCATATGTGACGCTGCACCAGAATTCGAGAGCTAGCTCCTCGCAAAAACCAAGGTCAGGCAGCAAATTACAGCTCCAAGGGAACAAAACGACCGGGCAGCAGTCTACAAGAGCCAACCACCGAGGAGGAAAATGGTTTACATCGGCTTGGTTCATATCTTCATATTTGAGAAAACGAACCCGTCCATCAGAGGCCTCCTCCGGGGGATTAGGTATGACCAAACTGCAGAGTAGTCAGGAAGCCAATTCGACGGAACTGAAGAGCGTGCTGTTGAATGTACGCAGCCTGTCTAATAAACAAGACAAGCTACAAGCAGCGGTTCACTCCGCGGATACTTGCTTGCTTGCAGAAACAGGGTTCAAATACATTGTAACCCCCTAACGGAGAAGGGTGTGAACGGATATAAAGATCGAAAGCAATACCACGATCACGAACGAAATGCAACGGTATCGCGAACGACACGAATAATCAGAACTCAAGTGCCCGGACCCAACTCTCGCAATTTAGAACCCCCTAAAAAGGGTTAAAGACGGCCATCCGACATGCTCTACTTGCTGTCCAGCCCGAAGACAAAACAGTGGTTCATAGAGGATATAACTGTAGACTTTTGGCGGTCTTTGTTCCAGGCCACTCAACAAACCAACCAGATGCAATCGCGGAAAATGAATTTTCGAGAACGATGGCGGGTATCTGAATTCTCTTGATAGGCACATTCATTTCTCTTTGGAAATAGAGCGGATTCATGAAAAATTGCATTTCTCAACAAAAGGGGGAGCGGATTTGAGAGAATGAGCCAGTGGGTTTTAGTTGTGTCACAATGATCGTGTCAACACCGTTGGAGGTGACGTTTTAGTACTGATAGACAGTTTCATAAGGCAATCACCTGTGAACTACAATTGCCGCTGCGTGAAGGTTCAAGCCCCTACCAGCCTTCCCTACGTTAGTCCACTATCGACAGCCTTCAGAGTGTATGGAAGTCCGGGTGAAACAACAGAGGAAGACGAAACAATGCTGAAGTCATTCCAGTCGGTTTGCCGATCAAGCTGTCGTCTGCACTCTGAGAGAGATTTTGAAGCTTCCGAAGTAAACTGATCATTAGGATCTGTTACGGGTAGAGGTTTTCATTGCAAAGCATTTGACCCAGTCAAAACTTTCACACTAACACAGAGCGTTATAGTGGCCACGAGATCCGACCTGGTCGGACTACTTCAACGTTAGACCTACTCATGACTCGTCACAGCAGCAATGTCGCAGACGTGCTGCCTGCTACACCATTAAGACAGAGTAACCGTATGACAATTTAATTCCCACTCGTGTCCTCTGCTAGTAGAACAGGCACACAAGGTACAACCTTTCACCGAAGTAACCACAATGAAGTGGTAGGCTGCTTGTAGTTGCCGATCATTACCTAGGTTATTATACTGACTTCAAGATATGTATGCATTCCAGAGAAAATAGTGAAATTTTCCTCCCCAGACGCGACCTTATTCACAAGCAGTGGCGAGAAGAAAATATATGGGCCCTTGGTATACTGGTTGCTTAACGCTTGTCCTAGAACTGCTAACGTTGAACGAGATTTGATGATGGACTTTTTTGGATGTTGGCAAACGTCTACATTGGTTGGACATCCACCTTTTGTCAACAACACTACCTTTGGTGAACTGTACCTCACACACTGACGTGACCTTGCCCCTAGCAATTGATTCGCCCGAAAGCGTGCTAAACTTTGAAGAGCCGATCTTCTTAATGCAAACGGAATTTAAACAGTTGCATCGTTAGCACAATGCCACCATCCGACCCGAGGGCGCACAGTAAGATTCACCTTTTCGTTTGGAAGCCGTTGTAAACGGTATACTATGCAATCTACGGGAGAAGCGCATATGATACGTATGGAAACACACAACTGCAATGTCTACTGGTCAATGCAGCCCCACGGAACTCAAAGAAGACTCCGGATGTGACGAGCAAGTCCACTGATCTGTAGATGCTGTATCAGTTACTGGCTCAAGTCATGGTCGTAGATCCACACGCAATCAAAAGAGACTGCAGACTAAATCTACGTTGTTGCTGGCCGAGCTTAAGGAACGAGAAGTCATAGCGGAAGTCACATTGGAGCGTAAGCTGGCCCAGACGAGAATGGAAGTTAAGAAGGCTAGGTTGTTGCTTGATCTAGCTGAAGATGAGGATGCTCATGCTGACGATGACCTCGAGAAAGAATATTCAGTTGATCATGATGCTAAAGTGAAGGAGTACTTAGAGAACGAGAACGTAAGGCTGGCTCCAGAATTGAAGCCAGTACAGCTTGATGAGCGTACCATTCCATCCGTTGTATTCTGTCCTGGAAACAGCCGCTAGTGTTGACCCTTCTAAGGTTGAGTTATGCTCGTTTGATGGTGATCCCATATATTACTGAAAGTTCGTTCGACAATTTTAGTGTTATGTCGAAGGGAAGGTATCAGATGACGGTCAACGGCTGTTGTACTTGTTACATTATTGTATAGGTCGTGCCAGAGAAGCCATTGAGGAGTGTGTCATGCTTCCGCCATTCTCTTCCTATCGCCGAGAGCGCGAAATACTGAGTGGTTTGTAAGGGCAACCGTACCATGTTGCTCGTTCACTCACTGATGGGTTGTTGCCTGCGGGAAGGACAGCACACAATACACCAGATGCTCTTTCCATGTTATCAATAAAGATGCAGAGCTGTGAGATAGCCTTAACACAAATGAACTATCTCTCTGATCTGAACTCTGTAAACAACTTTGTGGGAATTGTTAAATCGCTGCCAGTTAACATGCAATACAAATGAGCAGAGGTCGTGAACCGTGCACTGGCGTTTGATCAGGAGCCTACTTTTGAACAACTTCGCCAGTTTATTTCACGGAGTGCTCGAGTTTCCCGTAGTAGGTTTGGCCAGGTTGTCTACGACAGTGACCAGAAAATCACCAAATCCGCTGCAACGTATGGCTCAAACAAGCTGGACACACCGAGAGATACCAGCAGACAGGCGAGGGCCTTAACTTACGCGGTAACTAAGCAGTGTTTATCGCCCTCTGCAGATAGCTGTCTCTTGTGTAAGCAGATTCATGAGCTAGAACGCTGCCCTGAATTTCGTTCAATGAATGTCGAGCAGAGATGAGTCACCGTTCGACGAAAAGGTAGATGTTTTACCTGTCTTAAGCCCTCCCACGTAGCTATCCACTGCAAGCGTAGGTTGAGGTGCACCATGGTTGGATGTATTGGTTGGAATAATGGCTTGCTACACTTGAAGCCCAATGACCCTGGGGCGGCTACTTACGTGCAACATGGCTCTTGCAGTGCAGCCAGTTGTTCACGCGAGCAGGCTCGCTTAGGTGTCATCCCGAAGCAAGTGGTGTTCCCTCTGGAACCTTTACTACCTACGCGTTTGTGGACAACGGGTCAGACACCACCCTGGTGAAGAATAGCTTTCTAGATCGTCCAGGTATCTCGGATACATCTTCGGCTCTATCCATTACAACAATCAGTGGAACTAAAACAACATATTGCATGAGCGCAAAGTTAAATCTGAGGTTCTTAGATGGAGGTGAAACTGTTTTCGTCTATAACGCCTACTCCGTTGAGGAATTACTTATGAGACCTACCTATTCCATCCAGATAGAAGCCAGTAAGTGGGCGCACTTGCCGGACGTTGAATTCAGTGAAATCGGGGACGATGAGGTCATTATTCTTCTTCGTTGTGACGAACCCGATGCGCACTGGGTCCCAGACTAAAGGCTAGGGGGACGTAAACAGCCATACGCAGCGAGAACCCTGTTCGGTTGGATGTTGTGCAGACCTTTGACCTGTGAATGCCAGACTAAGGCGTATGTCAACTGGCTTTCGCAGGACGTTCCTACGTCAGAAGATCAGATTCGAGCCTTATATGTTACTGAGTTCACTGATACGTCTCTGAATGGTCACACACTCTCTAGAGAGGATCCGATGGCCTTATCACTAGTACAGTCATCCGCGCTGGACGCAAACAAGCATCATGAAGCGCCTCTTCCTTGGAAGGATGAGCACCTCCCCTTTCCTAACAACTACAAAATGTTTCAGAAACGTTTGTTGTAGTTGAAGATGATAGTCAACCGTGATAAAGGTATGTTCTCGAAGTACGCGAAGGTGATACAACATCACATTGAACGTGGGTATGTTGAAAGTGTCCCCCAAACTCATCTTGATCCAAGCTACCCGCATCGGTGGTACTTGCCCCACCACCCTGTACTAAACTCGGAGAAACCAGGGAAGCTCAGTGTAGTCTTTGATTGGGCGGCTAAATATCAGGGACTGTTCCTGAATGACAGGCTGTATAAGGCCCTGAATTGACTACGAATCTGGTAGGCGTATTGCTACGATTCCGCACAATTGACTACAAATCTGGTAGGCGTATTGCTACGATTCCGCACACTGAAAGTGTCAGTGGATATCGAAGACATGTTTCTACAAGTGCGCATCCCCGTTCGTGATCGGGTACGTTCCGATTTCTGTGGTGGCCCAAACATGACCTTGCAAGATATCCAGTAGAGTACCAAATGGCTTCTCATCCTTTCGGCGCTACCTCCTCCCTATTCTGCGCCAGTTATGCATTACGACGTACCTCTGAGGACTGTGAATCGATGTATGGAAATTACATTCGCGAATCAGTTCAGACGAATTTTTGTTGATGATTTTCTAGTTTCGGTCCCCAACGCGAAGACAGCAAAACACTATGTGAGAGAGGTTTGTGATATGCTGAAAAGAGGAGGCTTCCGACTGCGAAATTGGGTTTCGAACGACTGTGAGGTGCTGGCATCAATACCGACCTCAGAGCTCTCACCCTCCTTAGTAGATATCTCAGCCAAATCCCTACCGTCACAACGAACTCTCGCTGTCCAATGGGACGCTGAAACGGATGAATTTCGCCTGAGCCTTCAGCTCCCAGACAGGGCGGAGACTAGGCGAGGGATGCTCTCCTGTGTCTCTTCCCTATACGACCCTTTGGGTTTGTCTAGCCGTGGCTACTACCAGGCAAACGTTTGCTTCGGAAGCTGTGCAAGAGTGGTCTCGGATGGGACGAACCGTTGAGTCTAGTAGATCGCAAAGAGTGGCAAGCTTGGTTGTCAAGTTTAAAGGCTCTTGAGGACCTCCGAGTTCCACGCTGCATGCTGTTTCCGAAAGTTATTGCTGCAGAGCTATCCGAGCTGCATATATTTTGTGATGTCTTGGAAGGGGGTTATGGGGCAGTAGCATATGGATGCTTCACCTCAAATGAAGGTACCAATGTTGTAGCCGCTGACAAAGGGCTTGGAGGCTGGGTCCTCAACTTAGGTAGCTGGTCCATCAATGACAAGCTCTTACAAAAGGGAATTCAGTGGCACTTTAACCCACCGCATAATAGTCATCGGGGTGGAGTATGGGAGCGATTGATTCGATATGTCAGATGTATTTTGAGCGCAATCTGCCGAGAGCAACGAACCAATAAGGAAACCCTTCTAACTTCACTGGCTGAAGTAGGGCGTATTTTAAACAACAGACCATTGATTCCTGTTACCGCAGGCGGTCTTGACAACATCGCTCCAACCCCGAATGACTTACTTCTCTTAAGAAGCAATACAGTGTTGGCCCCAAAATGCAATCTGTTTGTTAGAGGGGCATGATTGTTAGACATTACGGTTCGCGAGGTCTCCAGAGTATGNAGTGCTACATTATGGAACTCCATGACGGGCGCTCGAAATTGAATTTGAAAGCTGGCCCCCTCCGTTTTAAGGAAATAAAAGCGAAAAAAGTAGATTCTATCAGATCAGCACAGTCAGAGAGCCTCTCCGAGGGAGTAGTCCTGCTGTCCAGACTGTCTGGCTGTGATAGCCTCCCCGTTCTCTCTCGAAGGAGCTCCTTGAAAAAACTGTTCCCCCTCATGATTGAGGGAATTATGCGGATGAGAGGTCGATTGGCGCTATCAGCTTACCGTTTCGAGACCATGCACACCATAATTTTGCCTGAGAACCATCACATCGTTGATCTCATTATAAGATATAATCACGAGGTCGAAGGTCATTCCGGAAGGTCTCACGTGTTGTGTTTGCTAAGGAGGCACTTCTGGATCATGCAGGGTGTCGCGACGGGTAAGCGAGTCATTGAATCCTTCCTAACCTGCCGTCCTCTTCGTGTTTCGGTCGGTAAGCAGCTAATGGCCCCTCTACCATCTGTTATGGTAAACCCGGCGTAGCATCCGTTCACGAACGTTGGGTTGGATTATTTTGGGCCCATTTGTGTGAAGAGGGGAAGAGCTTCCGAAAAAAGGTATGGATGTATATTCACGTGCCTACAGTCCCAAGCAGTGCATATCGAGGTGGCTCACACGTTGAATACCGACTCGTTTGTTATGGCCCTGTCACGATTTATTGAACGTAGACGTAGGCCTGAGGCAATTTTTTCTGACAACGGTACCAATTTTGTAGCCGCTGACAAAGAGCTTGAAGGCTGGATCCGCAGCTTAAGTAGCTGGTCCGTCAATGACAAGCTCTTACAAGAGGGAATTCAGTGGCACTTCAACCCATTGTATGCCAGTCATCAGAATGAAGTATGGGAGCAAATGATTCGATCTGTCAGGTGTATTTTGGGCGCAATCTGTCGAGAACAACCAACCAATGACGAAACCCCTCTAACTTTATTGGCTGAAGTGAAGCGTATTTTAAACAGGATACTATTGGTTCCTGTTGCCGCAGACGGTCCTGACAACACCGCTTTAACCCCGAATGACTTACTCCTCTTGAAGAGCAATACATGGTTGGACCCAGGATGCAATCTGACAGACACGTACACTATGTGTTGGAGACAAGCGAATAACATGGTAACTACCTTTTGGAAAAGGTGGTCTCGAGAGTATGTGTTATCGTCGCAAGTGCGCCAGAGGTGGCTGACAATGCAACGTAATTTCCTGGTCGGCAACGTTGTTCTTGTTGTATCCGACGGACTGACTAGGGACCAGTGGCCCCTGGGACAAGTTACGAAATGTGAAGTAGACGCGGACAAACTAGTCCGTATTGTAGAGGTTCGCACGAAGACCGGTCTAATGAGAAGAGATGTGAGGCGCCTCTGTCTGTAAGGGGGGCATGATTATTAGACACTACGGTTCGCGAGGTCTCCAACGTATGTCGAGTAGATAGTTATATCAAGTATAGATAGATAAGGAGCCAGAACTGTACAACACTACCAGCAGTCTGTCAGATGCAGACGAATTTTGGCAGGCGCTGTAGATTTGTTGATCCACGAACTAAGAAAATTCGTTCCCATCGTTTGCTTCTCCCATTTTTCCCACTAACCTGACACTTGTTTCCACTACCTCACCCCCCCATTTTGTTTTATCGAACTAATGTGTCACTAAATGTTCGCCGCGCGATTGGCCATTCTTGTCCTGGTCCGCTGGCGTGTTGGTTCACCTTTGACCTTGTTTATCCTGTTGAGAAGCTGCTGATTTTGCTGTACGAGACTACCGTCGCGAACGATTGAGGTTTGGCCTCTGTAATTATTGATGCATTTTGTTAATAGTACCGTAGAAATTGTTGGATCCAACCTTGGTATCATTTTTGGGATCCGTTTTTTGGGCTACGCGTAACTCAAGGATCAGACTTGAATGGTTACAATGTCCTTTTTTGAGCTTTACCACTCGGAGGACGCCGTATTTGAAAACAGACCTAATAACACCTGACGGCAACCCTCTGTGTTGCGTGATGTTACGTCACGCGCCTCTCCAACCGACCAAAACTATCAAGTTCAAGAAAATTTTTTGTACTTTTAGACCTGCCAGTGAACTAGAAAACATGTCTATATTCAACACGTATAGGTGTCAATATACACATGCCCGTTAGTAATAACCAAATCATCCTGGTACGCCCTAACTCCATACTTATTGATAGCCTGTGTGTTTGTGTTGAAAGCCATGGTATAAAATCTGAACATGCTAAAAATGTTTAAAAAGTGAAAAACTCAACCTGTTCGCTTCGTGACCACATAAAAACGTTGTGTTGCAACTCCTTTTTCTCCCCCTAATAGACCACCTGGCAACCTTCCGGTATTGTCGAACATTCTTCTCATTCTATATACTGGCCGTACAGAGATAATCTACATCTGAATTCGGCAGTAATCGTATACTGAGGAAAGCTTATAATCGATCTCTTTTCTTGTTATTTGATAACAGCTGTTCACATATGGTATATATTTCATCAAGTAACACGAAACTATTAACATCACATAAAAGGATATGCCGGAATATCACATGTTCCACTGTTCGTCATAGATCACATGGTCAGTTTTACGTTCTCCCATTTATCGTGTGATTTCCCTTTCCATTCTTGGTCTCACTGATATATTTCACGCAAGAAAACATTCCACACCACTCGAACACTCAAAATCCCTCAGTAGATGAGCATATCGTGAGATCCTCGGAATCCTTCTTCTTTCGAAGAATGACGTCCGGTTGAGAGGTCCGTGAGTTCCCCACAAAACTATGTGCGTTCCCATCTCCTCCCATCACTGCAAAATTTTCTGCACATTTTCACGGGACTATCTACATAGGATAATTATGAAATTCTTTGACAGTACATCCCCTCCATCTTCAAAGCACCATTTTTCTGGTACGACCTTGAGCAGTTTGCCGGTGGTCACCTTGTGTAGTCCCAATTGATGTAACGACTCAACATTTTTATCGAATTTTATAAATCCTGAGTACTATCGTCTCAGAAGTATGTATCTCAAACGTTCTTCCTCAAGTTGAAATTTCACCTTATATAATATCTCTTTCGTCGCTCTGTTTACACAGCTGACTCATTGTACAACTTGTAATTGTGGTGTTCAAAGGCGTATATGGCTTTAAAATTTCTACGTTGACCTTGCTCTTTCGGACGTGTTTCTCACAAATTCGTCGAGAAATATACCATTATTATTATCATTATAAATGGATCGCAGAATTTGACTATACATATATAGTATGAATGATATACATGTGCATTGCGGAAATTCGACTAAAGTTGGCTAATTAATAGTCGGAACTCATAAAAATGACGTTAAAATCGTATGTGATCCATGGCTGACTTTCTCCCGAATGATCCTTATGTGGCTAATGGCAACGCGTAGGGGACACCAGAATAAACGTCCAACAAACCCATACAAGAGAGTAAGAGCACACTTATAAAACGGTCTCATTGTGTGAGTAAGGAGAATTGTCATGCTAGGTTTCTTCTACCGCCGGACAGGGTTTTGCTGTGTGTAGTAGACCACCATCGATACATGTGTTTCAGTACATCATCTGCATTCTGAGTTATGTGAGGTGTTCCTGAGCAACCGGAAAAACCGCTCGACGCCCTCCGACAAAGCACTGTTGTTAGCGACGTTGAATCATCGATGTCAAGCCACCCTGTCTATCGGCTTCCAGAATGGGTTGTCCCAAATGATACTCAGGGGTTTCAATTCAATCGACTGTTAGAAAGTTTGGAATGGCAAATGCATCGACTGCCGCCAGACGCGAAAACTCCAGTTAAAAACCGTGGACCTCGCCGACAAAATGCCGAGTATCCTGGTGGGTGAGTGTATTCCGGTTTGACTGGTGGCATCATACAGGCTTTGATACTCATTTGCGGGATTTCTTTGCCTTTGCATTGAAACTGAGTAATGGTGACGTTTCGTTGGCAAAATCGGTGGGTTTCGTCAAACTCTGGTGCGTTGTTCCGAGATTTCTGAACTTTGATTGGTGTTGAAAGGTGGGTCAATGCTTTGCTATCTTCCCTAACTAAACCACATCATTCATCTCTGTTCTTAGATCAGCTAGTGTTACTGTTCCCCCTATCCTTATTTTGTTCGAGCCCTGTAAATTTTTAAATGCAAAATTAGACAATCCCCCTCCATACTTTTTTGAGTTACCTATAAGTTCACCCGTTCCCCGATGCGCCAACAGTCGTTTTGCTCCTACGTAAACAACGATCTTTTGTTTGAATGTGCTCACTCTTGTTTTGCCGTCCACCATTATTGGATGATGCGTGGTTGCCAGTTTGTTATACAGGCACGTTCTCTGTTTGGTTTCTGAGGGTGTCCACTTTCGAGGTGAGAGATTTATTTTTCTTGTACACTGATTCAGTTAGCACCGTATTAAATCCAGTGTTCACGAGCAGCTTCTCATTAATTTTTCCGAAAAGATTTTGTCTTCTCTGTCATTGAGTATCAAGAAGGGCATCTGTTGGATCAGCAGATTACGCATAACTCAGTGTGAATTTGAATCGTTGGTGATCAAATCGGCAATCAAGGAATCGTAACTCGCGGTCTATTTCTATCTTTCCGACCTCACCCACTCCTGCTTCAGCAATTGGTTGTTAATGTGTAGGGTAAAAACTTTAAACGAGAAGAAGCAACATCTCAGATTCTGCATTCTGCCAATGAACTGCTCGATTTTTCATCCCGCGGTATTTCGTTTGCATGAGTTAGCACAAACTGCAGAGTATTCCATTTCCGTTTCGATACCTATGATTTACAGTCAGAACGCATCATTAAGTCAAGCCTGTAAATGACATTCCGAATGGTTTTCATAGCCCGCAGTATGCAATTGTCTGATTGAATTCAGACATATCGCGTGGGATACTTTTCCGGTAAAAACCCTCACGTTTTGCCACTGTTCGATTTTTTGGGGGAACGAGTTTATGTCTGTAAATGTTCAGCCAAATATTGTTTTAAACCTTGATGATTTTTCTTGCGAAGTTTTCAGTATATTTCAGCGTGATACCTTGCACTGTGGAGCTGGATACTCTTCCTGTTTCAAACGTGCTGGTCCCTCATTGATTTTCCTCCGAAGTTAAAGCAAATTGTGTTACGCCTACAGTGACTATAAGCATTTGCATGACACGTAGCGTGAATGTTTGAGAAACGTTCGCCATTCCAGCCGGATGGAGGCTTTGTATTTTTAGTGAATTGTGTGACCTTTCGCTGCATATCCATTTATTAAGGTAGACGACATTTGTTGATAAATGCAACGCCGTCGCTTTGGATGTATGTCGCCGTATTTTCCGGCGGTCGGGGCTGGGTGAACTGTGTTGTACTTAGCTTATCGAGGATGAAAGATGGCATTCCATCTTGATCAGGCTTATCTGGTCCACTATTCCTTGAATGCGCGAGATTTCATCTGAAACCGCTGTCTTGATTTCCCGAATTTTCTGTGGCAGCTATCTTTCGAACAGTTGACGATGCACAATTTGAATTCATTCTTTTCAGACCATTAGTTAAGGGTCAGTTTTTTTCGGCAGGAAGGTACAGGTAGAGTTTTAATTGAATTTCCTTGACGCCAGCTTCAAGATGGAGTGGTGGTTCCAACACACCATGTACTTTCCTTATTTTGTTTCAACCGGGCAGTGAACCAAACCAACTGAAGGACTACTGTCATTAGCTGCGCCTGACGAACTTGAGTTCCTCTTGCGCATTTCCAACGTACAACATCCTCAGCACGCCAGGCTTGCTGTGCATACAAGCCAGGTTTCCTCGAGTCTTCTCATTCAAACTATTACGACTGCTTGTACCTCCAGACCATTACTTCTGACGTTCTTCCAGAAAACGTCCTTACAATTCGTATTCCCTTTTCCCTCTCTGCTGCTCTTACTTCACCCACAGTAATTATACCTTCTCATGTTTTCGCCCCCAGGTATTTGCCTGTTTCTTCTTACTTCTTAGTAAATATCTCGAGATCGACGACCTCCATAGACAAGGCTAATCTCCATGAGAGTGGGTTCCTACCCACTATTAATCCTAGAGCTGTCTTCTCCATCGCTCTCCCTTACGGGTTCCTCTACATTTTCCGACAAAAGGTTGTTTTTCGATAAGGTGACCACCTTGTGTCTCGCGGATTTTCCATTGCACTGTCAGAACAGCACACCAGCATGAGGTGGATGAGCAGTGCTTTTAAAGATCGGGCGCTAATAAAAAGCGGCGTGGCAGTAGCTACCTGACTGCAAATTTTTCCGTCGAACAGAAAGAACTCGACGTGTGCGCTCATTTTTGCCCCACCCGAGCGGGTGGGTGGTTCATGGACTTGAGGGCTAATTTGGAGGGGCGATCGTTTGGGAAGGTTGTGGTATATGGTTTAAATTAGCATCAATCTTCTGAATAAGTTGTTCGCAGGGACCAAGCGCTTCGTCTGTACAGCAACATGCTGGATAGTTTATGAGGAGAGCCGTAAACATTGGGCTAGCGTTGAAAGCAACTTAAACTGGCAGAAGGGACGAAAGGACACTTAGTGGCTGCGTTCTACCAAGCCATCAAAAAAAGAGTAAGGAATTTTTAAAAGACTTGATGAATTTACAGTTTAATAATGGGGAGAGGAGGGTCATCGCCTATAAGTTCCCGTTTCTGTGGTGGTGAATGAAACTACATGTTTATTGGTCTGCACACATGAATAGAGAGCAAGTGAAAGTAAATAAATGACATTCTTAATGAGGCTACCGGAAAAAGAGAATAACCCGAAACAAACCTCAAATCAAGACAAGAACTGAACTCATCAAGATGGAACAGTTTCCATGACAGGTCTACTACAATTGGAGGGGTATCTGGAGTGTTCCACGTGTAGTTGATGGCGCAAGACGCTGGAGCTGAAAGTTAATCCAACAGCGGAATGTTTCACTTGGCTGCCGATCACCCCCCGTCAACGGAAGAGGCAACGCATGCACGTAGTAGGGTTTCATTCGAACATGTTGAGTCCAATTTCCAAGCGCGGTCCGATGCAGCGGTTACGCCAGATTTACAGAGGGAAGTATAAAACAGTGAAGACAAAAATTTTCTCCCTTCAACGCATTCAAAGCAAGCATTTATGCTAGAGCAGATAAACGAAGACAGTCTTGAAACAATTCAACGAAATCCACGGACAATCCAGTGTGTCTAAATGTGGATGCGGATGCGTATGACAGAGGGTGGCTGCTGTCTGTAAGTGGTGGTCTGGCATTGGGTAGTATACTCACTGTGTCAGTAGGGACTGCTTCAGGAGCAACCAGGCGGAGGTCTGTTGTGAACTGATGTGGTGAGTTGTCCGATGATCGTGTAAAATTGTTGTTTGCACAGGCCACATACAGAAGGCCAATACCGACGGAATCATTCTTTCCAGCCTGATTAGTGGTGAATGATATCACCCCGAAGGATTCAGAGTAGGGAATTCGCAGTGATCATTTCACTAAATCGCTTATAATAAGCACATGTGCATTGTACGAATCACTAGGAATACGACTGGGCTACGCACGCTTCTGCATAGTGACCGGGCAAATTTTCTACGTGAGGTTCCAAAGGCCTTCAGAGTACTTTATTGGGTCAAGTGGGTGGAGCAGATTTTGAAAAGAGACCGTCGAAAAATCGCGAGGCTGATTCGTTCATTAGGTCCACATGAGTGATTCCAAGATCTCCGCTTAAGGTTGATATGATATTTAACGGGTTAATCATAAGGCATTCCTTCCACTTACTTTCTAGATGGTTAGGCACTTAATAGTACCTTCATTTGCCCATGAAAACGTTCCACTAGTCCAGTCGAAAAGAGGTTATGTGCTGCCCTTTTGATGTGTTCACCATCAAGCATGCAGGTTAGATCACGGAAGAGATGGAACTAAAATTGTGCACCTTTGTCTGCGTTAATCACAGAATTAACACCGAAATTATCTACCCGGGGCGAGAGAATGATCCTGGCAATAGCCACACTTGTGATATCCGGCACGAGAATAGTTGCCAGCAAACAAGTGAACCAACCTAAACAAGCGGACAGGAAGACACTTTGATTGAGTGGCGACAGCGGACCAACAATATCTAATTGGACGTGTGAGAATTGTGAATTCTATTTTGGGAACACGGTCAAGTAAAAAGACAAGATGATGGTGGATCTTCATACACTGGCAATGAAGACAGAATTTAGAACAACTGCGTATGTTCTGTTCCATGTCATGCCAAATGTAACACCGAGAAGTGAGTTTGTGGGTGGCGCGCACACCGGAGTGTGAGACCGGTCTACGACAAGTCACTGAACCAAGCCGTCAAGGATTGTACGTAGATAATTTGCACACGATGCCAGGATGATGAAGGTGAAACTTGGATAGCCGGGACGATAGTAATAATGATGGTATATTTCTCAACGCATTTGTGAGAAAGGCACTGAGGTGAGCCTGATCAGTGTACGTATTATAAGGCCGTACACATCAGTTTGCACCACAGTTAATAGCTATAAAATAAGCCAGCTATTTGAATAGAGCAACAAAACGGGAATACGAGAGAGAATAATTCCAGTTTATGAAAAAGAATCTGAGACATACTTCTAAGGTGATATTTCTCGAAAGCTTCAAAATTCTATAGAAAAAATTTGAGTAGTCACGTCGATTTGCACTTTGCAAGGCGATCACTGGCATAAGGGTCAAGGTCATTTCAAAACGAAATGATTATGTGACACGCGTTTAAAACCAGCAGACACACATGGATTCAGTTTGAATTGCGCAGCGGAGCGTGCTGTTGTGTTGTGGACGCCATTTTGGTTTCTGCTTGTGTAAGTCGCGTGTATGGGTTACTGGGCTTTTGGCCCATGCTTGTCCGTGGTGTTTTCTACGAAACTGTTTTTGGAACCCCTACTTTGGAAGAACGCTGCCTCCGTTGCTTCCATATTGTCTCAGTTTATCCACAAGCTCAACAGACAAACAGAGCAGAGACGGCCGTCTTGCATACTATGGTTAGAGAATGGAGAAAGTAAAATATAGAAGAATTTCTCTATTATCGGACATTGATAGAGAACTTTGTCAGGATAAGGGCAGAGGTGAAACCACATACTTCTGCGAAGATATGATTGGACCCTCTGGTTGAACTTCGTTATCTGCCCAAAAACGGCGGAATTTGGTAGGTCTCGTAATTTCTCCAAGCAACGCAGTTTTTGGGTGTCCAGACGTGTTAGGATTTTTTCTCCTACTGGTTATGTTTGTGGAGACAAGCATGAAAAGCAAAGTTACACAATAAACCGGGGGAACGCAGAATGACCATCTGTACTAGGACGAATGATGGACTGAATGATCTTCTGACGAAACCTTTTGTACGGGATGAATAACTTTGTGTTAGTTGAAGTAGAGAACTCTCGCAAAAAGTTAACATATAACGCGAAGACGGGTTGATTAATAGCTGTCCCTAGTATAGAATTACTGCCAAATGGTGATATCGATTTGCTGAACACGGCCGATGTACGGATCGGAAAGGACGGTTAGCAACACAGAAAGACTGTCAGTCGGTCTAATAGGAGATGAAAAAGCATGAAATGTCGCCGAAATTTATCCACAAGAAGTGAATGTTGTTGTTGGTATATCGTTAATATGTGGGTTTGGAATATCATGTGAGACTGTAGACCGGATATTCAGGAACTTTTTTGTTTTAATTCGTAAAAGATATTTATCATGGACACCGAAAAATTCCGCTAATTTAATAGCGAGATAGGTTCACGAGATGATTGAAGTTTCGTGATCCGGTAGATGAGAGGAATTAGCAGATCATTTTTCTTGAACTTTTGTGTTTGATATTCCCTGAGATAGGTGCCAACAGTTGGTAGTTTCGAGTGTTTGTGATCATCCCCACGTGTAACTGGAAACCACTGGACTGTGGATGCACCGTGATTAAGTAGATAAGGCTGCAGCTGATGACTTGTAAACATAATCGGGCGAAATTCGGCGTCATATGCACAGAATATAAATTGCTCACCGTAATCGGGCCTAAGGTACCTCGGCATTAAGGTAATAAAGAGATCGGCAAGTGTTTGCAGATAAATGACCACCGGAGAGGTGGAATTTCATGTGTTCCCAGAACAGCAAAGAGGTTTAGTGAGAATGGAAGCATTGTACCGCATGAAGCACTTCGTGGCGACCCGTTCGACGGTCAGCTTACGTGTACCCTACAGTCACAACGCCACGAACTATGGCTGGACACACTGACGTCTATGCTCGACGGTCAGCCTACAAATAACTGATATAGATTCAGTCTACAACGGCGAATGTGGGGTGATGGAGGACCTACTTGTGGTGGTTGCTCCCATGAGCAGCATCGATGTTAACCACATCAGGGAACCGTCTGAATAACAGCACTTCCTCTCTACGTGCGAAACATATGTGCTTGTACCCATTGTTGTCGTCTCTGGTGACACGCACCACGCCGTGTTTCTCTACATGATGCAGGATTTATGACAGATTTTCCGCTGCATTAGTGCACACTAACTCACCTACTTATCACTGGCGGTTTCAAACGACGACAGATGTTGCAGGTATCCGTGATAGTTATATAATTGCCACAAACATCCGGAGCATACTGCTTCAACTTAGCAGTCAGCGTGTTGTACTCGAAAAGATGTATCAAGTCGTTCCCTCAACTGTTCGTAAGCCGACGAATCCTTGACTGTGCATCGTACAGCAAGGCAGTTGTGTCGTGGTTGTGCTCCAGCGTGAAAGATCTAACCACGTTAAAGCATGATTGGCGGCATGTATCGCGGAAATTGTACAATGGGAAGTAGGTGAACGCAACTCCCCAAGCACGTCGTACTTCACGGCTTTCGCTCTTGCGTCGCTTGCGTTTTATACAGCGGAACGCCATCTACCACGTAAGCTCAACGGCAATCACACTCACATGATCATGTTTCATGCGTCCGCTGCCTGATTTCTTGCTTGAACCAAGCAAGTACCTATCTAAACAACTTTTGAACTCCCTGAAGCTAGCAAATTCGCGGCCCTCGAACACATCTTTGAAGCTCCGTAAATAATCCATCACCCAAAATGAAATATAAGATAACATTGGTGGAATATTAATAAAACGTGAAAAAATTCATCACATGATACCACATTCATACCCTCACAACACGTGTAACATGCAGGCCAGCCGACTCTACTCTGGATGCCCGTGACTTCGCGGACCAATCATCGGGCAACGTGGACGCACCAGGGGACAGCGCTTTTCCGAAGTAGGGGTTCGAACAACAGTTCTGAAAAGAGAAACAATACAAAGAAACATGAGCCGAAGACCCAGTAAGTCGTGCACATGACTTACACAAACTAAAGCTAAAACGGCACCAACAACACAGCAGCACGCCCCGTTGCATAACCCAAACTCAATTCGTGCCCGCTCGGTGGTTTCGGTTGCGCGTTACACACGCACCACCGCTAATTTCAATCTCGGCGCCAAATGAAGGACAATCCGATTCACGGTCAACTAAAACAAATCTTTCCAACTCTCCTGATGCTCTCTGTCATGCAAATGGATGACTTTTAAAATCCTGGGCGATATCACGGAAGTATCGTCCGGTATTCAATGTTTTCTCATTTTAACGTCGTCTAACGGCAGATTACACTTCCTGTGGAAAATTTCCATCTGAAATGTAACTCGAGGATTCTATTTAATCATATGAGACGAACAGGGTGAATATTTTTTGAGCACTTTCAGCGTGCGAAATTTTACATACTGGTAAATAACACAAAGCTGGTTTTCATTAACTGTGAAGTAAGCGTGCCAGCGGGTATGTGAATAGTGACACCCATGTGCGTTGACTGTAGACATGTTTTTTTGTTCACATGCAGGTTTTACACGTAACTACGTACAAGATCAATCCTGCCAAGGCCATTAATGAGCTTCGAAACATATATGAATACTTCTGATGGTGAACCTGATAGTTTCTTTAGTTCGAAATGTACGTGAGGTGACATCACGCGACACGGAATATTTTTCCTCGAATGCTGTTAGGCCAGTGTTCAGAGATATCGTTCTCAGACCGGTAGGGGTTGAAAAAGAACACGACGTTCGTTATTGCTAGGAAGGTTTCTAAGCTTCATCCGAATTGATGCAGGTTCTTACGAGTCCCGATTGCATGCAAGGGTTTGTTCCAAATGTACGGATATTTTGCTGGGAAAAAATTTGAACGCAGTTTTCCCAGGTTTTGAAAGCTTCCAACTTGGATTCCTTGTTCCTGTGGTTGTACTTAAACCCGTGTTATAAGCGAATCGTGAAGTTGATGACAGATTGAATGCCATAAGCTAGATTATACATGGGTGCACGTTTCAGCTTGAGTCGTCGTAGCCAAAGAGTACAGAGTGCAAGCGTGTGGCAGCACTCTCTGTAGCTCAGGGAAAGTGGATAGCCAAGTAAACTCTTCGTGAATGCACTCTGAAGACTTTTCAGAGCTAGGTCATGGGGTTGCTCACAAACAAAAATGATTGAGCGTATTGACTTGATGATTCGGTCGTGCCTAATGTGAGATCAATGACGCAGTGGTCAGCACGGTTGCCTCATGATTGAAATGGCCGGAGTTCAAATCCCGGCCGTCGCAAGAATATGCACTACGGAGAGCTCTGATGAGAGCGAAACTCGCGTCTAGTGCTTGTTTTCGAAAGAGACTTGCTGGAAGGCCTATCTGAATGCGCCGGCTGCAATCAAATGCGAGTGATTTTCAACTTGAAGTTTGAGCAGATCCCCGACTTTTCATCGGTAACCTCTGGTATTCGACAACCACGGTGGACTTATTGGCTGAAAATTTCATTAGCTAAGTTTGGCACCAAGACTCCAAAGACGAAGTCCTCCGGTATAATTTCTGAGGAAGAACTAAGATTGCCAGGAGGATACATGTAGGCAAGCTTGGTGTCGTCTGCGAATAGGAATAGATTTTCATACTCGATAACATTACATATATCCTTTAAAGGAATGAGAAAGAGTAACCATCCCGGGAGGCCTCCTCTAATCGTAACTCTGGTGAATAGTCTGCGCGCTCTGTTTGCACTTTTGATCTGCGTCCTTTAAGGTAAGAAGCAAACTGGCTGAGCAGTAAATCACGTACACCAAATGATGCCATTTTGATAAAAAGATGCCTATGAGGCATACGATTAAAAGTCTTTTCCATATCCAACATTATGATGACAATCACATCTCCTGAGTTAGCCAGCTTCGTAATATCGCCAACGAACGTCAGCTGGAGAGGACGTTAGCCTAGAAACCCACGATGTGAGTGGGTTTCGAGATTTTATGGCAAATAGAATTCAGCCATGCGGAATTTTTGCCTTTTCAAAACTGTAGTACAAATTGGAGTATGGGTGACGGGAAGACAATTGCTGACGTCTTGTCGCGAGCCACTTTTCTAGCGGCGTTTCATCACAGAGTATTTTTACTAGGGGGATGAACCTAGTCTTAAAGGAGTTATACAGACATTGTCCAGAAGTAGAGGAATGTCTTTCCTTCCGAGTTTTAGGGCCACAAAGTGAATATCGTCAGGACCAGGAAGATAAGAATGTTTGATAATAGGAAGCTTGGAGCATGTGAGCACTGGAACACAGATTAGGGACGTACTGGCGTTGAAGTTACTCATAACCAAAAGATAGTGATGCCAATAAAAGCACGCATATATAACACGTAACTAGCATTATAAAAAATAAGAACAAATAAGCCAGATAACTAAGCGTTCGGACCTAACAAGAATTCCGGCTAGCATTGCAGAAATGTTTGCTGCAGATCACTGTTTGAACAGGTGGAGACTTGTAGGGTGTGTCAGAGAAATGGGTTGATGTGAGCCTAATGCTTGACCCGTAATTCCTTTGGTATCTCAGCATATACAAGCCTCAGAGCCAAAATCTTCTCGGTGCAACCTTGTACCGCTTAAGCCCTGTCCACTTGACTGGGTGCAACGAGGTTGTGACGTCGTGTTTCAAACCTCTAACTCTGTCAACATGTGTGAGGACCTGGAGGTTTTTGATTTCACCATGTTCATTACCAATGACAGTTCAAAACCATGAGTGGTATAATGTGTGCGTGAAGGTGGAGGGGGAGGGAGTTAAAGTCAGGACTACACAGGCGCCCTCAGTGTAGGAATGGTTGGGATTGCCAACCCTGTCGAGTGCACCACGAATGAACACTTTTCTTTATCGGGGTCACTTTGAAGTTCGGATTGCAGAGAAAATCGCCACGAGATGCCGAACCATACCGAGGTAGTAAATACGACGTGTCGATGCGGTTATTAACGCGGACGAAAAGTGGGTCATTCGTACTATCTAGGTGACACCTGAAGACGCATTTCTGTTCGAGGTGAGAGGTGAGGGCATTGTAACGCCTTCGATGTTGAAGGAAGCAGCAAAATAGGAATCAGAGAGCTCGAACTGAAACGGGATCGTTTGCGGTAGTTTTGTCCCACAAGGTTTTCCCCATAATTCTTGTATCACAGCAACTGCATCATCTCCAAGTCCTTCTCTGTGCCGTTGAGCGCACGTTTGTCTTCACTTAGGTGAAGCACTTTAGTTTCATATTCAACAGCGTTGGACAATATGCATCGGCATTGAGCTTACTTCGCCTCATTGAAGTGAGAAGTTCGCCTTTACCGCACATACTACGGAAATCTGATTTATCTAGGGTTATGACTTGTAAGCAACAGGTGAAGTGTTCACTAATTAATTCGGTTTCAGTGATAGGGTCAGAGGTCACCAAAACTTTGTTCCACCCTAAAGACCTCGACAGAGTGGTGAACACGTTTCAGATCGCGAATTTAGTCTGGCGGTAACATACGACGGCAAACTGTTCCGCAGTTTTAGGTCAAACGTGAAGTTTACTGCGTTGAGATCACTGTCCGGAGACCGTCTCTGGTTAAACACAGTAGCAGAGGAGATGCTGCCTTGAAAATGAATTCAAAAGGGGGATTCGGTTCAGTAGAAGCTGAATATTTTGACGTCATCCGCTTGTTTGGACACACTCGGGAAACTCGGCTTGATTAGCAAGAGCTGTGAAAGGAGTTCAACAGATGATGCGTATGTTGAGATCTCCACCAATTACTTTTTACTGTAATGGTAAGTTCGATATATAGTTCACTCCATTAATAAGGTTAGTCATGTCGTCATGAATGGCGTTAGGTTATGTGCAGGCGCGTCCCAAAAGTAACTCACGAGATCCAGTCGTCGATAACGGCCACAAGAATTCGTCAGCCATATCAAGATACGGTTCATCAGGTGTGGCTGCAGAGCACTGCTACCTTAGATAAATTAAACGTCCTTCACCACACTCTGCGCCGCGAGTTTTATGCAACATATGACAACCTATAACGTTAAGTTGTATCCGAAATCTCAGAGGTACCCCAAAATTCAGTGAGCGGAATAGTCTGAAGACTACATAAGACTACTGGGCGTGCATTAGAAGGAAATAAACTTCGGGCATTTTTCTCAATTGACATCATTTTGCGATACTTAAAATGTTTGATACAGAAGGGTCTCAGTGATTCAAAGTCTTTGGTGACGTTGCTTGGTCTGATGTGCTTACCATGAACTTAGTGACGGTAGGTTTTAGAAAAGTTTCAGTGTGGTATGTTGGAGTAGTGGAGCTATACGAGGTGGAATTTTCAGGGATCATTTGCACGGTATGCATCCCGCTAAAATAAGAGTGATGTTAAAATAAATTGGCCATGTCTACATACACGTTGTCATAAAAGAGATCGCGGGTTGCTTGTAGGTCAGCGTTCATAATGTGGAGGCTACTCATATGAAGAGCGGTGTTTAAGGTGGAGTGGGCAGCTCCGGTGGTAATGATAGAGCTCTGACTGAACCTTGCATTGAAATGTGCGTGACTTGAAAAATTGCTATCATTAGGCAAAGACTTAGGATCAGGGGTTGCCAATAAAAACATCCTTTAGTTCTCTTTGGTATGGATTTGGGTTTTAATGCTTGGTTTTTCTCTTGTGATGTCGAGAAAGTAAATTCGCGCGGCCGGTGGCGTAATGATTTGAGGAGGGTTTCATTATCACTGTTACCCCACTGGTGGTCGGTTTGTGGATTCCCTTAAAAGTAGTGTAAAGTTGAATCACCTGTGTGTTCTTGAGTGATGGACGAGCAAAGTTTCACCCTATTTGAGTTAGTTACCTCGTAGATAGATTGTGATCTAGACGATCCATTTGGTTCCATATGGATACAGTTATTTGCGTGCTACTGTTTGCCAGCTAGCTCTTTGGCCAACGTTCCAGCTGCGCTTCGCACGCTGTTGGATCTCTCAAGATCCATTGTTAGGTCAGTCGGGTCAGTGAATTCGTTCTGCTCTTTTGTACCGTTGGCATCATCGAGAGGATCGTTAGGACATTTCAATGCGGTGCAACAAACTAAAGCAAAACGATCATTGGGACTTGCTAGGCATCTTCGAACTCTGTTTGAATGCATCCTGAGCCACGCGCTTGGAGACGGGGGTCTTTTCCTTTCAACGGGCGTTCTGTCCTCTGTAACTTTGATCAGTTTAAGCGATGTTCTGGACTTGCTGGGGTGCCGTCATTGGGTGAACTGTTTGGCAGTCGTTTCGCTGTGAAATTCGAATAACAGCGGGCAGCAGATATTTTGTGTTTCCTAACGAAGACATACAGCTGTATGGTGTTGGGCCTATATTGGTAACCTTCAAAAATATCCTTATAATACCCTTTAGTTACAACTTATCTGGCATGGTGAATACGATGACATCCTTCCAGCAACGCATCTGTTTCTTGATCTCTGTTGCCAACGTGTTCATGAACAAGCTTGGGCTTCGAATGGTATCCATCTCTGGATTTTCTGGTACTTTGGAGATGTAAGATAAAGAGACAGCATTCTCTTTTAAAGAATCAACCACAACATAGCTTGTAACTGATTGGATGAGTTTAGCTTGCAGCTTGAATACCTTACAAAACAAATCTACCGATATACTATGTTGGAATAAGGCGGTCTTCAGCTTTAGGAGTGCTTCTAGAAAGCACCACTTGATCTTCGTCCCCCTTTAACGGTAGCTTTTTTGAAGGAACAGCATAAATTCTAGGCATAGAACCTTCACCTTTAGGATGGTCACCATCTACCTTGAAGCTTAAAGTAGTTGTTTTGACACCAGCCTATTTTGTTTAAAAACTATTTTGGTTGCCATAACCCGTAAGTAAGAGAGTATTTTTTGACAGTCACGGACGCTGATAAGCTGTAGGCAGGCCACATAGAATTGGGGACGCTAAAAATAACAATTGCACGAAAAATTTCAGTTTCAATAACCACGCAGTAATTATTCGTCTCATTCGAATTCCGTGCCTGTCTGATGAAAATATTTCAGGTCGAGATAGCTCTTCGCCCTATGGGTGTGCCTCTACCAGACACTTCAGGCTTGTGCCAGTCGAAGCTGAAACCACAAGAATGTACAGTCTCTATAGAGCGTCTGCTACTGCATTGGTAGATCGTGGAATGTGATGGATATCTGCCATAAATTGTGCGATGAAACCAAAATGACGAATTTCGCGAGATGTGTTTGTTCGGTGAAGAGTTGCGCGCGCAGATGAGAAGTTTACGGTCAGCCAGAACGGGGATACCCGATCTTCCAACAAATTTTAGAAGCGTCAAATTAATCGGCAAATTGAGGGCAGCTGCCTTCTGAATATGCTGCAACTGGACTAGACGTGGAAGAGCTTTTGAGAAAAAAACGAGAGGGATTGTGATTCTTTGTCGACAAGGTGTTGAAGAACTCTACTAACTGCGCTTGCGGAATCATTGGTTGAGAGAAACAATTGTGTTGGGTGTTGGCAATAAGATGTGACAAGGCAGTGCCTCCAAAGAGTGATTTATTGCTACCGCCAAACACACGTAACTCCTCGGAACTAAAGGTAACGTCTTGTTGTGATTCTCGCAGAAGAACGGTTGGTGACTGCCACATTAGTGAACAGTAGAGAATAAAACGACAGTGGTAGCTGATGATACCGGTAAAATGGTGAAGTTTCAATGGAGTTAAAAAGCACGAAGTCCTTTGTAGATCTAACTCTTGTGTTCATTACCCCGGTACCCTTAGAATCAACATGTCCTAAAAATTCCAGTCACCGAACACCGAGGACAAACTTAGAGGGATTAATAGTAAAATGCTAACAATGAACAAAGATGCTGTTTGTATTCCCAGTGTTTTCCGCTGGAAACCAGCCCGCTGATGAAATAAATATGAACAAAATCAAAGCCAACAGTAACATGGTGCATGAAGCGTTTAAAGGTTTGGACAGCGTCATGCAGACCAGTTTGCAGTAAAAGAAAGTCGAGACCACCAAATGAAGAGTTATTGCCGTTTTTGGGATATCACCGGGAACCACAGGAATATGATGGCATGTTCCCACCGTCAGTCTAAAAAACGACAGTCTCGATATGCTGAGTGAGGGAAACGTAGTGGGTATAGAAAATGGGATAATAACTGTGGATTAAGACGTCATCAAGCGCGCAGAATTCGCCGCACGGAAGCTAATCACCTGAAATTTTGGGAGCCATATGTAGTGGGAATGACCAGCAACTTCTTGACGTCCGAATAGTACCCAGCTGCAACACGTGATCAAATCACTTCGTAGCAGCCCTCACTTTGCTGGTGGCAGTCAACGGGTTCGTGCGGTGGTGAGATGGCCTGTAGAGACGTTGTGGTGAACCACCTCATGCTTAAGTGTACGTGGTTGTATGAGGATGTTGCGTGTTGCGGGGAACTCTGGAGCAACGCAGAAACGCGGGGAGCAATATTGGGAATCAATGAGCGCAGACCGAGAGAATTCACTTTGCTTGTGTGCCGTGTGCTCTTGTTAACGGTGCACCATCCAACATGCTCCTTTGCTGCCTATCAACTCTACGTCTAGATGCTAACAACATACCGACGATGATGACCGCATTTGGAACACCTACAATGATGAATTACCAACGAACTTGTCGTCGCAAGCCTAAGTAAAGTGAGCATATGTCGTATGTTGTGAGTCGACTCCGGCCAACGGCTAGCAGTGCAGGCGAACAACTTAAGGTGATCTTTTGCACCCACCGTGGAATGACGCTCAGTTCAGCTCCGGTGTCAATAAGAAATTTGGTACCAGTAAACTCATCTGATAGTAAGAATAAAGGATGTTTTGGAATTGGGCGTGATGCAGTCCTCACCCGTACTGGTTAGCCGGTAAGTTGCCCAAAATGTGAGGTTGGAAATGCAAGGCCGATTGCGCTTCCTCGCGCGGTGACCAAAGTTCTGGTGATATCAACAAAATCATTTGTTCCTGCTTGGTGTATGAGGACGTTGACGATTGGATGAACGCACGTTGGATGATGGCCGAACCTCACTGGACATGTGGTTCATCAATTCTTGAACCTGTGTTGTGAGCGCATCCTAATGCTTGATGAAAGCGTCATTCGATTGTTGGGGTGGGGTGTGCAGATGTTGGGAAGATTTGGCCTTGAACCGGACGGCCTGGAGGAATACGGTTCGGGCGGGCGTCCGAGCGTTCAACGAGCAATTGTTGCGTGGTCGCGAGCGGAAGCGTGCGGTACGCAAAGGAACCATCGGTGCCATAGGTCGCGGTGACGTGACTATATGGCGTTGTGATGTGTGCGGCCGCGAATGCGCTGGCCGTTTGGGGCTGGTAGGTCACCAACGTACTCATAGTACCCCGTCGGCGAAGAGGCGGCGAGTACGCTAGGCTCAGGTAGGTCAAATCGGTATACCTATTCTACTTCTGTTAATGACTGCATCGGCCAACATCGTGGTCATTGACAATTAATCCGCTCTTCTTTTCAGAAACCTGAGTGTCTGTGGTCTTCTACCCATTCTTTTCTCCGGCTTTGTTGATGTAATGTATGATGAATTGTCTGCCTGGCTTTTCATAGTCCAATGAGAACTTTGCTTTTCATCCTTATCTTCTCTGGGATGCACTAACCTGCACCCCTATACTGCAACGCTTCTTGTATTACACTTCAAAAATCTTTCTTCTCAGTGTAGATCTCGTCATTGCAGCCTCTCTGTTTAGTTTCCGAGAGATAAGAGTTTCCTTTCCTTATTAGCCAATCAAGTGGCTAACCAGCATTGGCCGGCTGGACAGAAAGGCCCCACTGGCACACCTCCCGGTCTTATTCCTTCGGGTTTACACTGGATATGTGGTGTGTTGGTGGAACTGCAATTGGTGCAGCGCAAGCCAATTGCAGTGGTGGATGAGCGCAGGCGTCCTTTGGCTTCGGTCACTGTGACAGGCTAATCCGAATCGGATGCCGCCAACCGGGGTGGGTAGGGTAATATACACCAGAAAGGACGATGAGTGAACTTCCAACACCTTATTGGTAGCGTCGACCATGGGCGTACATGATTGCGCTTGTTAACACTGAACGACAAAGTATTTCCTGCAGATAACTGATTTAGGCAATTCTGATCGTTTCACAAGGCTACCACTTCCCCATAATACTCTGGAACTCCCAAGAACCTCGTGCTGTGGCGTAAAGTAGAATTGATGCTTCGACCTTGGAAGGCGGTTCAAAAATGAAAAAGAGCAAATAGTCGTGGTCATGCGATTAATCCTTGTGTGACGCCGGTGTTAACAAGCAACCACTCTGGTACCTCTGACGTTGAACTCACGTCCAGTTGGAGAGTTCTCAAACCTCGACAGTAAACACTCTACAAGCCCATAACCATTCAGTGTAGACAGCGAGTTGGCAAGAACAACCTTTTCAGTATTCAAAACGTTTGAGACAGACTATATCTGTGGCCAGTTCTGCATCGGCAACGTCCGTCCAAATAATAATAATCAGCAGACTGGTGACATATGCATATTCCCGTTGTGATTATTTACGGGCAGAGAAAAAGGTGGAGCCGTCTGGATTGTCGTAGACTAGAAACAATGTTCCGTCACTCAGTATTCTCTTCACTTCCACAGGTTAGGTGCAGAGCATCTCGTCTAGCGTGTTGCCTCACGACAGCCTGTATGACCGTTCAAATTGCGGAAGTCATGTGTACCCACTTCCCGCCCAATGACTAGTAGCGGGAAGAATGGATATAAGTCGATACCTCAAAACACTATAGTCCGGTGGACTTCGTCGTTGCAAACCGCAAGCAATCACCTTCGCGGCTGTGATCCCGTATCCACAAAGCAAGACCCGTCATCGTTTGCATAACTTCCGGCACAACTGAAAGGCCAGCCCACCTTACTAGAGTCGTTACAATGAGAACCAGTTAACACCAGTCATGCTTCATTAAAGTGTGTAGCTCTAAACACTTAACGAATGATTATACAGTCATGTCTTTAACAGCCGTTTTTTTACTGTGAGCTTTCAGAGTTCCAGAATAATCCACGCCGAGAGGTGAGAGCGAAGGGCCACCGGCTCTTGTATGACCAATCGGAGGTTGACCACGACTCGTTGACATAAATGTACGGATAGAGTTCCAGGAACATTGAAAGTACACTAGCCATGATCTTCACAATCCAATATCATTTTTGAACGCATAGTAAGAAGTGAGTATCTTTCACATGACCTTTTATCTCAAGAAAGCGTCTGGTAGTCCTCCATAACAATACCATGGGACAGCAGCGTTGTCATTCAAATACAGCGGGATAACACTGCCAAATCCCATCTGTCGAGGGATAAGCCACCGTTTACATTGACAGACCAGTCCTGAGGAACAGCTACTAATGTACACATGCAACCAAGAATCCTGCCTGTGACTACGTGACCTTCCGTGAGTGGTTTCAGCGGGGACTATAGTGAACGGGCTGACGCCAGGTGCTCTGGAGTTTTGGTGACATGCTCAGCTCGGACACTAGACCTGTGACTCCGTGGGCCCTATGAACGGCAGACATTTCTCGAACAAATTGAGCCTGTGAATAATTTCAACGGAACCCAGGAAGCGTCTGAAATTCAGTCAAGGTTTATTGTGTGGCTTACAACATTTATGCATCACGGCAAATAGCATTTGTTCAATGAATGATTGAATCATGCTATGAAAAGCGCGCAAACCTACAATATGCGTTGACATGCGTAGGTGCTTCATCCAAGTCATTCGAAATATGAACGGCGATGAGAACAAATACTTGCAGAACATGGAAGACAACCTGTTTTTGAATTGTTCTGTTACATGTGATTCATCATCTCCGAAGCTGTTGTATGACACCTCAATGGGAACATCTTTCAGCACTGCGATAGAAAATTCGCATTTTAAACATCAAGTAGTGGCTGAGTGAAAAATACGCCTCGGTCGTCGGTAAGCAGCCTTAGTATAAAGTTTGCATGAACGCCACATGGTCTCAACCTAGTTGAATACAACGCACTACCTCACGGAATTAACTTTTGAAAGGTATTGAAGATAGGGTGGGACACAATCCATTTTTAAACTGTCTTATTCGCACCAAAGTGGAAATCAGTCGTCTGATAACATAAACGACCTGGCCAACGACTTAGTCTGCCCATGTTACCTGTATGCGGACGATATAAAGCTGGTCGGGAGTTCGTCGGACTCGACCGTCCTCCAAGGGGGCATTCTGGAAATTTGCGAACGGATATTAAAGTGGGATCTAGAGGTGAACGTTCGCAAAGTCATATCCTCGCCAAATCTCTCCAGTCAACGCCCAGGTATTTAAGGGACACATATGGACAGACAGATGAACTAACAACTAAGCAGCAAACAAGAGACTTGGGTATCCATGTCACTAGCACGTTTACTTCATCTGCTCAGTGTACTGCATTCGCCACAAACGCGTGGCGGGCGTTATATCGACTGAAATCAGCGACCGCCAACTCTTGTCCAGCGGTGTCCATTCCACTGTACTCGGCTATAGTTTGTCCACACTTGGAATTTTGTGTCCAAGCTTGGGCACCTTATCTCAAAAAGGAAATAGCCACCATCGAAAAAGTATAAAAGCTTGCCGCGTGTATGGTATGGGGTATGAAGTGTATAAACTAACAAGACCAACTAACTTCGTTGAAAACTTATTTTCGCTCGAACGCAGGCGGGTAAGAGAATACCTTATTGAAGTACACGGAATTACTCGCCACACTGGAACAAGTCCCGTGGCAGGTTTGTTCGAGATGCGACAGGACAGAGACTCGAGGGGTCGTAGGTTCACAGTCAAGAAAACAATATCACGATTGGCTGTTCGATATAACTTTTCCATTAACCTGGTTGTCAAATCGTGGAACAAGTCACCTGCAAAGATCGTTGAATCCGTGAGCGTAGAAATATTCGAAAGGGAGCTAGAAAAATTTTGGAAAAACCTTTTTCCTACTTTGTACTGATCGAAGTATGGTTGGTTTCTGCTATTTAGGGCAGTCAGGTTTTGATACTCCCTTTCTACTCTCCCTGCCCTTAGACCACCACTGAACTCATCAACAGAAAGCGCAGTCTTGTCAGTCTCCGGATCACACCAGTCAAACATCAAGACGCCAACAGGCGCAGGCCTTCACCAAGTCCTGGATTTGAAATGTGAAAATTTGAATTTGATCCACCTGTAATCCCAAGCAGAAGGGGGAGGTAGAAAATTCGCATGAACAAGAAAGTTGGAAATGTTGTAGTACATGTCTGGCTATCAGATACTTAGAAATCTTTGCAAAAATGCAATGCCAACTTGGCATGGTCGTAGATGTGCACCTCACATACATTTCCAAAATGTTGCCAAGTTAGGCATTTACAGGTGAAGAAATCGAGTGCGCCAAATTGGAGGTATTTCAAAAACGAGGAGTAATCCCATAATGATCGTTTTTATGTTGGACGGCCTCCAAACCCGACAAGTGCGAGAGCTAAACCTTTCATTCTTTAGATATCAGAATTCAAGCTCGCCTACATGTCTTCCGTTTCTCCTGTGCTTCAGGTTTAGTAGGAGTAATTGTTTCAATCACACTGGCCAAAGCTTTTGCAGAGGTCGTCAGGAGAAATTTTACAGACCAGTGCTTCGTGGTACAGATGAACACACTTCTCATCTCCTCAAATGAATGCCAGCCGGTTGCTGTCAATGCCCGTGTACTTTCAAATTCAAGGCGGTGTAGCCTGTCAGAATTTGCATGACGGCTGCAACATCATGAAGGACATGAGCTTCTAGCCTTGCTCTTAAGTTTATCAGAACCCTGATTTAATGACAACTGGTTAAGGTGTTACTGGTTGCGTCACTGATTTTCGATTAAAATCATACGTGTGTGAGGTGAACCAGTATTTCTTTTATGGAAACACAAATAACGGTAACCGTTACTTTGCTAGTCACAAAGGACCAGACATATTAAGTGAAGTGTTCGGAACAGGAAGATGCGCTGGAATGCCACGGCTCGATACAAATTTTTGGAGATCATCCACGGATCTACCTTCAGGACGCAAAAAGCAAGGCAGAATTATAGCCTTGGCTCCTCCATCCCAGTCAAAGACGTTGTTCCGTGTGAGAGGAATATTGGTGTGTTAACTCACTTCAAAACTCTTGGAAAGGTCGTATCAGTAGTAAATCAAGTCTCAGTAGTGTATGCATCCGTGATTTCGAACACCATTAGCTGCTATTGGAAAGCAGACGTGAATCAGACAGGCCAGCGTGCAAAAGGCTCGGAGTAGAGAGGGCGGTGCCACCAGAAGCCTTCACTAAGTGCAGCCACATGAATTTAACGAAACAGAGTGCACTGTAGATGAAGTGGAAGGAAGGACACATGATACCATGGTATGACGGAGCAACACAAAAGGTAGCCGTTGCCGTATCTAAAGCCTATATGAAGTGCCGCATAAATCCAGGCAATAAACGTCGGAGTTTAAAAACTAGGAAGTGTGACTACCCAAGAAAATAGGTTAAAACGCCAGAATTATGAAGGAAGTTAAGATAAGCCTGGTACATGGATACTCAAGCGCTTCAGTGTTTATTTACAATCTCAAGTCAGGATTCAAGGAAAAGTGGGAGGGAGGTTCCACAGCGGGGTCATTGATGATAGATGGTAATAGAAAGATTGCAGGAAAGTTGAGGGATTACTTTTGCTTTGTGTGAAGGAGGGGGCGAAATTTGTAGCATGCAGAATAGAATGTGGCGTATTTTTAAAGAGTGGATAAAGTCTTTATCGTAGAGAACTTGCAGTACTTTCAACTACCAAAGTAGCAGATTCTGGACTACACCTTGCAGTGCTGGAAATGACGGTTGACACGTTAGTGGTGCCATTCATACGAGTGCTTAACACACTTTCGAGTGGCGAAGTGAGGGGGGTTACTGCAAGGAACATGCTTTTAATCATCGTTTGTTGGGCTTGATGAGCGTCGTGGGTGAAGTTCTGAGAGGAGCGGTTGTAAATTTGTCGAAAAGTGCGACTGTTTCACAGGGCCCAAATTGAACAAATCTGCACAATACGAGTTCTTGAGGGTTAGATCGTGCCCTGCGAATTCCCTTATTTGCCTCGGCAAAATCGCCGACGTGTCGGATAAAAACAAGGTGGTGTACGTCGTCCATCATGATTTCTAGAATGCTCTTGGTTCTGTTACTCACTGTCTTTGGAATACTGCATCCTTTCATGGTGGTTATACTCAAAAAAGGTGTACAAATCCTTACACCTGGCCACGCTCCAGGCAAACTGACTAAAGGTACGGAGAAAGACTAATCATATAAGCCATGATCAGATTGCACAGCCGATTCAGAGAGATGGCTTGATTAAGGTTTATAGAACGGTAGGGCGTCTGGCAGGTGTCCTATGAGACGGTTGATAGTTTCGGAAGAAAGACGGCACGTGAGAGGCACCTGCATGATATACAAGAAAGTAGGCTTTTAAACGGACCGAAAGGAGTGTTAGCTTTATGCTGTGAAAGTGTGGATTAAATAACCTAACGAGGTTGTGAGAGCTTGAACAATGACCGAGGTTACCAATTCGGGCGGTTGCTGGTGGAGCCTACCTCAGCAGTGGTAGAGATTAGGGATGGCATCACACCATCACCACTGAGGACCAATTTCTCCTACTGTTATTTTTATTATCAACACTGAATCCACTTGCACGCGCCCGCAGAGTTGGGAAACCCAACAGGGGATCCTAGTCTTCTCACATAGCTATTTTATTTCACTCAATCGACAGCCTTGGTGGCAGTACTCTGAACTCCGGCCCGCTTTTGACTCCCCTCGCTGATGCAGGGATAGGCCACAACCATCCATTGCCCGCGATTGATTCAACGTGTGGAGCAAACGGAGTGGTGAAGGTTGTGATCACGAGTTTGCTAAATGGTAGGTTCAGTTATCCACAATACACCACAGGCTGGTATCCACTTCCTGTTCGTGTTGCCGTGCGTCTTGCCGAGAAAAATATATACAGGTCGCTTTTACTTTTTGAGTGTCACAACAACACTCTATCTATTCTGCAAACGCTCACTCCATTCGGTTCCATAGCTTACTTGCAAGTACGCCTTTGGAAAAAAACACCCGTATAACCCACCCAAACGCCCAGTCCATCTGGTGTTCTAGGCCACTCTGTGGGGCACTCCGTCGGCCTTCAGTTTTAATGATTCGCCAGACTTTGAGGTCATCAGTATGCACTAAGCACGGCTATCTACCGAGCCCCAAGTGATTATTCATGAAGAACACGAAGAGAAGTGGGTCCTGGATCGTAACCTGAAGAACCCGGCTGAACATCTCTCGCCAATAAGAGTGGGTTTTGGCCATCCTAACCGAGTGATTGCTAATACGCTGGGAGTCCTCCATCTACTTTAGGGCGGGGCCGGTGACGCTTGTTGCCTCCGAACTGCACAAAAGCTCACCATGTAGAACTTGGTGAGAAGCCTTGCAAAATTATACAGAAGTGACCTCTGCTGATGTACTGCGAGCCTTGGCCACTATCTAATGCCCTCTTGCTAGCATTAGGCCGGTCAGACAGGAACGGCCATGATAGAAACCGTGTTGAACGGCGTGAGGCAACTCGCTGTCCCGTGTGAACGTCTTTAGGTCATTGACTGATGAACGCTCCATGAGCTTCCCAACAGCAGACGTAGGGTTCACTGGTCGATAGCTGGCTGGTTGCCTGCGAATGCCATCAGTGTTTGAAGGACAGATGAGGATCTTTTTCCCTTCTGCCTAGGTTAGACCTAGATTGAAAGACAAGTCAGTTGGACTAATTGGACTGCAAGCACACTCACAAATTCCTTCTACACTAGTGGATACAAAACCATCCAGGTCGGGTGACTATTGGAGGCCTAGGTTCCTCAACTGCTCTGCAACCTCCTGTTCCTTGGTCTACTCTGCGCTGAGCACCGAAGCCTCGAGACCACATGGTGAAATCGGAAGTGTCTCATCGGGGTACACTGCAGCACAAGCTGCCAAGAAAATTCTACTTTCATCACTGCAGCCTTTGATTCCCAACCTCTCCAACAAGTGTAAATGTGCTTGTTCATGCACACGTTTGCCTTCCCAAGTAGGCACACAAATATTTGGGACTATCACTGATTGCGCCGTGAAGCAATCCTCGTACTCTGTGCACCTCATGATTTTCAATTGGCTTTCATTGTTGCGAATACTCCCCTGGCGTTCCTCTGTGCGTCTACTCGACAGAAGTGTTCTGTGCACTCGATTTCATTGTCGGAGACAGATTCTCAGCTCCCCGCAAAATCCTGCCATCCTAAGTAAAAGAAGGCTGGGTCAGAGCAAATACCTCGGCGCGCCTGTTCTTCTCTTCTGTCTGCCACCACCTGGGTCATCTTCATTTGTCCACACAACTGGGTTTACCCTTCTCCGCACCACGGCGAACGATACCTGCCGGATATTTCGACCTGCTTTCAACTATTTTGTTTTGGTAGTTGATTGCCTCCAGTAGATTATGAAAACTTCGTGATCGCGCCTGTCCAGTTATAGAGGGTGATCCAGAGGATTTTTAGTCCATTTTTCAATTAGTCGGTCGCCTTAGTTTCAACTTTGCAGGCTTCATCATATATTGATATGATACAAATGTTCATTATTGTTATTATTCATCCTCTAAGACTTCTTTGGTCTAAGGGTGGATCTTTTCCCCGAAACGATGTGTACTAGCACCCCGGCCTGGCCGCGACTATCATCGTACTATGCTGGCTGGAAACCTGAATGATTATCCAAATCAGGCATGTAAACGTCGAAAACATGGCTGTAGTTCCGGTGATATGAATAGCCGTTGTCATTAGATGTAAGAACCTTGAATAGACAGAAAAACAGCATGGGATGAGATTTGTCGTGGATCGCACGGATTTGGCAGGGGATGTGCTGCTCACCTCTCTGTTCCGTTGCAGCGACACCTCTCGAACGATATCGTTGGCTTTAGTGTTTCTTAGCACTTTAGCACATGTGGACAATTCGCGTCAAGAACCCCATCGAGCAGAGTTATCCTTCTCATCTTCAGACTGAATTTGGACTAGGGTTTAAATCAGGTCTTGGTTCAAATTCAGATCAGGTTGAGTTTGGACGAAAAAGAAGAACGAACAAAGTAAAGGACCCTTCATGTCCAACTAAAAAAATTTTGCATTAAGACTGACATACTAATCAAGAAATATCTTTTTCGACCGTTAGCTCTTTATTTTCGTAATATGAAATTTGTTTTACTCTGTTGATTATTCAAACTATGCTACTGTAACGCAGCTTACCGTTGACGTCCTTTCGGTTTTCGTTTGTGTAATACGTGCGCATGTCTTACTGGGCCTTCGGCTCACGTTTGTTTCTGTTATCTCCTTTTACAGGACTATCGTTGGAACCCTTAATTTTGAGGAACGCTGTCCTCGGTGTCTTCAAGTTGCACAAAGTGGGTTTACGAGTGTATCAGGTACACGAAGCCAGAACGTCCTGATTGCCTGCCACACCAAACACCATAGTACCCAAAGTCAACTAGTTGTGTGTAATGACCAAACCAACAGTCGGTATCAAAGGTTTCGGAAGAATAGGCCGCTTGGAATTACGAGCGGTGGTGGTTAAAAACACAATCGATGTAGCTGCTATCAATGATTCTTTCATTGATTTAACATACATGGTCTATATGTTTAAGTATGATTTGACTCGTGGAATATTCAATAGAAATATTCATTTACGACGAGAAACTTTGCCGCAGTAGCACGGTAGTACGACCGTTCCCTGCGTGTTCCCTTGTAGCGACTGTAATAAATGATATTTTGATAGTCGCATTCATGTATACATTTCCTATGATTTTGGCTCTGTACCTATTTTTGTTTCAGTCAAGTTGCCCATTTTGTGACATCCGGCCCGAGGCTAAATAACACAACTCGCTCCGTGCCTCGCTAGCTTGACGTGTCTATCTGTACTCTATTTTCCAGGGGTCGGCAATAATACACGAAGTCAACGCGTTGAGACTTGGCTTTTCATTGTCCATCGATTGTCGATAGTGATAACTGACAGGGTCGTATTTTGTTGGATCAGTTCCAACAATTGGTGAGCCCAAAAATTTCGAACGTTCCGCTACAGTCGTCCCTTGCGTCTTGATGAGTTCGTTCCTTTGCATACTTGCATGTATACTGCCTCTATTGACGTACACGTAACCAGTTGTTTTTCTCTGTCCGTGTCTGCGTCCGACATGTAAGCATTTATATATATTCTCAATTCGGCTTAATTAGTTGTTATTGATATCTGAACCGCGTAATCACTACCCCTTGTCCGAAGTCCTATCTAAGCACGTTGACAGCCTCCGCGTTGGCACTAATGTCCTAGTGGTCCCCCAAATCCTTGAAAATGACCCTCTCTGGTTTGGTTACTTATAAGCAGAATTCTTCAACAACGGAATTTTGTCTGATCAAACAAGGTTATGTCAGTTGTTAGTCAGGCTTCCGAGCAAAGTTACCCCACAGCTTCGCGATGTTATAGTAAACCAACCATATAACCCAAGTACAAAACCTTTTATAAAAAAGGAGCAGTTGTTAATCGAAAAGACCCGAGTACAACAATTTTTCAAGAACTCAAGCTAGATGATAAACGCCCTACAACGCTGCTAGCGCGAACGCAGCAACTCATCGGCAACTCTCACATGGGCGAAGCCCTCCGGGAACTCTGGCTTCAAAGATTGCTAGAAGCCGCGCAAGCAATAGTTTCCGTTGCTCGTTCACAAACTCTTGCCGAGACAGCAAAAATGGCTGATCAAGTAATGGAGCCTTTTCAGCAACTAGATTGCTTGAGTGTACCACAATCTACTACACGTTCTAAAGTAGGCACATGTGGGTCCCGACAAGGTGGTTACCTTAAACGTGGTCTATCAGACATTGAGGCTCTAGGAGCAGAAATCGCTGCTTCGCGACGCGGCTTGAACTTTCTTCAAGCCGTTCTCTATGTCTTTGACCTAGTATATCATCCAGGCACCATATACCGCAGTCAAAAGCTGACTGCAGCCAAACGGTGCACAAACCCTGCATCTACGCCTCATCAAGGCGACGCACACCCAGCATCTGACCTAGTTTGATATTCACGGGTCAACCAATCTGGCAGCTCTGGTTTCATTGGCCATCTATCGGACATCTTTCCAACGGTGTAGCTCTTACAGTCGTAAGCAGCACGGTAAACACCTCGGATTAAACGTCCTCACGGCTCGAACCAATAACGCTTGCCACAACACCATTCCTCGGTAGGTTATTCCCGCACGAGATCAGGAATTCTTAACATTCAGGACCGACCCAGAGAACACCTCTGTCGCTCATTCACGCGAGTGCAGTTTCGGCCATGGCACATTTCAGCCGGCATCGGACCCTGCAACGTCGTAAGCACTACCTAACGCAGGTACTGCAAGGGAAACACGACTAGCATTAATGTCCTCACTGCACGGTCACTCCTGTTTGTTCATCGACACACAGACACCCTCGATCTCTATCGCTCATTTGTTTTTGCAACACCTTGTCAGAAGCTTTGTTAAGCCATATGAGATTGTTTGCGCACGTTTGCAAGGAATAATCCATCTTGTCTGTGCAAACCATGGATATCTCTAGGCCAACAGCATTTCACACTGAGCGGTTGCGCGGATAACACTAACGCTATCTGCTTCATTTCAGTTCACCTGGCATCCACTCGCACGACCTGCCTAAGGATACCTGTCAGTTTAAACACCACGTACTATTCCTTAGCATGGTTCTGGACCAGGTCTATTCGCCTACTAATCTTTTTCTTTTTTGAGTCTATCAACTGTAGACAGGATAACAAAGAAGAAGGGAACCAAAGGCAGTGACACTCGAAGTTGTAGTGTCCACGAAACTCCGACTGTGAAATTATTTAGTCCACCGGATACGTTTACACGGTGAGTTATCCTTTTCCGCCTGTCCTGCGGGTACTTCACCTTGTTTTCTCTCTTCCAGACGATTCGGATATGGTGCGTGGAGAGACAACTCCCATAGACCTATCGTACAGCACTGGACAAACCTACCCCCTTTTCTCTCAAGAGATTTTGGGGTTGGACAGCCCGCTGCGATAGACAAGAAACACACCGATGACTAAATAACACAAATAAATGGACCATCCCAGCGCAGCAACTATTTTGGACCGACCCCCCTCCACCCCCGAACTTTGACATTCCTTATCACGTGCAATCATCCTTTGCGTGTATCACCCTGTAAATGTGATCAGTCTAAAAGACGTGATATGTGATTTTTCCTCCCTCGCTGCAATAACGAAGGCCTGTGTAATACTTACTGGCCTTCTGGGGGAGAGCTATGTAGCGACTATAATAAATGATATTTTGATAGTCGCATTCATGTATACATTTCCTATGATTTTGGCTCTGTACCTATTTTTGTTTCAGTCAAGCTGCCCATTTTGTGACATCCGGCCCGGGGCTAAATAACACAACTCGCTCCGTGCCTCGCTAGCTTGACGTGTCTATCTGCACTCTATTTTCCAGGGGTCGGCAATAATACACGAAGTCAACGCGTTGAGACTTGGCTTTTCATTGTCCATCGATTGTCGATAGTGATAACTGACAGGGTTTTATTTTGTTGGATCAGTTCCAACGCCCTGAGCGTTTCCCGAGTGATCCCTAAGTGTTCCAACTAGACACTTTTGGAACACTCAGCCAGCCCCGTTTAGCGATCTTATCATATGCCTCGCATTGTCTATTTTCCTACGGAGCTCAATAGCGTAAAACAGAAATCTACTCTCGCACGATGACGACGACGCAATGTTCCAATTCACGGGAAACGATTAAGATGGCACGGATAATCATACGTTATATGAAGCGCAATTTTTACAGCAATATTCGTATAAATTTGACAAATAAATAATTAGAATCACAGTGCAAAGATATCGGTAACGAGATCGTCAGCTTCTTTTGTTGCCCGCAATATCGCTTTCTGAAGTCAGCTTTGAATGGTTCCCTTGACGTCGGCGTGCGATAAGCCGGGGTAAGACTTCTTCATGATGGATTCTACATTTAACAAGTGATGACTTTTGGTGATCGAACATACCAACGATGGCTGCGGCCAACGGTGAGGAGGCAATGGAGACGCGATTGTTTACTACTCTCTGGTTGATGGTTTTCGCCACTTCATCCGTCAATAATGTTCTCATGACATTACAAGTGCATTCACTGCTGTGGAAGGTCACCTGCGTACTGTGAATCGGAAAAGTTGAAGATACCAGCTAAATATATACTTCTGCTTCTTCCAGCTCCATGTTTAGCGGTTGCATGTCCCCTGTGGACTGCATGGGGAATGAAATTATGCAGGATTCATTTTACGGACAATTTTCCAAGTGTGCATTACTGGGTAAAATACAAAACTGTTTTTTAATGGTAGAAGCAGTCCTTTACACTAGACACGTTCACGGTCCACTTAGCAGGTGAATGTATATATATATAACACAGAAAAATGTAGCCTGCTGGAAGGCAACATCTTGTCAAAAAATTCGCAACAGGTCGCAAAACGCTGAATGCGAATGTGTCTTCCAGAGAAGCCGGTGATTACCGCGGGTAGTCCATTCGCCAAATATTCTGCGACATTTACAGGTTTAGAAAGACCGCAGAATAGTCCCACGAAGAACACCGGTGTGGAATGGGCTGTAAGCCTTCTACAGATGGGCCACAGTTGTCAACGTGAACTGCTGAAAACAGTCAAACCACCAATATGCAGCGGAAGTCGCAGAACATGCATGTCTTCTGTCCATCGCCCAAGTACGGCGTGGCTTATGCATTCAGTCACACCAAAGCGGATGTATTCTCCACTCTCGATGAATGTGCATGCACACTCTCGTGGTGTTCACAACAGAGTACGTGCATCCAACGGCAGTTGAGGCATCACTTCCCTCGAGCATAATGCCGACGGCTTTTAAGGACAGGCGGGCCTATGCAGCAATCGCGCCGACAAATTCTGTGGGTGTCCTCTTCCTCTCGTTTGTATCAACGACGTCGTCTAAAATGATGATGGCAGTAGTGTTTAATGGCAGTGTCAAATACCTCTATTCCGCGCTATACAGATACTCCTTGTCATCACTGCTTGAGTGATCGTCGAAGCAGGAGGCTGAAGAACATAATCAGTGGAACTTGGTTCCGTTAAGGAATCTCCCATGACACTTTCCACGACCGAAGAAGTGGTTGCAAGTGGACGTTCGTTCAGATTTTCAAGTTCACATAGAAAATATCGCTTACCCCGAAAGCGTTGCAAAAATGGAGGAATCAGTTGTTCCTCCTCTGCCTCCAGAACGCTTCTGGCGAACTAGTTCAGCCAAACGGTGAACGTTAGCATGCGAACAACCCCTCGGCCTTTTCTACTAATTAGTGCTCACTTTCCACTTAACGGGTTAAGCAAGATGGCTGAAATTAGTCCTTAGGCGCGGTCGCCACTGATGCGAAGTGGTTCGATAAAACAAAATTCAGATGAGTGGTGTGGATCTGCTCACAAGTTTTTGAGTATCAAAATAGGTGTGTATTATTTTTATTAGCTTTTACACCTGCGAAATGATACACAGAAATTAGACACAAAGAAGTTCGGTGGGTGTTAATTTTGGAACACTCAAAGATCACTCAGGGAACGGCTGAGTGTTCCGTTGTGCTACCAAGGTGTACAAACGGAATGAAAATTTCTGTGTATCACGAGCGCAGTCTAGGAGTTATCACGTGGGACGAGGAGCTGACGGAATACGTTATAAGATAAACCGTAGTGTACACAACCGCAAAGTAGGTCCATGTAAAAGTAATTGGTTTCCAAATAACTTCCACCGGAGGCACATTTGAAAAATAACCGAGTAAAAAGTGTTATTACCTTTGCCGCATCGGTTGATGCACCAATGTTTGTCTTTGATGTGATTCATGATCTCTCCGACAAATGTGTGACGGTGGTTTCTAATGCCTCCTATACTACGAACTGCTTGACACTCTTGGCGAAGGTTGTTCATGAAGACTGGTATCAAGAAGGGATCAATGACTGCCGTTCATTCTTACACCGCTAATCAAAACGTTGTTGAGGGCTCTTCTTCAACATTGTGGAGAGATGTACGCGAAGCTTGGCAACTGCTACCTCCGCTCTTTTCGTCAGGCGGCCAGCCAGGTGTGATCGTAGCGGAAACGGAGTTGTATCCACAGCGGACGCGTTTTCCACTACGTTTTTTGACCAATCACGCATGGAGGTTGTACGGATAAACAAAAACGCAGCACGATGAACGAGGAAATCCGCTATTCTCACAGTTACTTTCCCCGATTATTAGCCTGGTGCGCACCCTGATCGGACCTATATCCTCCTCCACCCCTGCACCCACAAAACCTAAACAACCGTCTAACCGTGGCCCTTCTCCAGGTGCCATCGAGATGAAAACAGTGTGCGCAATGCAGAGAAGTAAGTTATTGAAGTTAACTCTCGGTACATATACAAAACGCGAAATGTTGATGGACATCCAGGTCGAAAGCGTCAGCTTCGTCTAGGTCCATGATCGATTTCTTCCCCTGGAGAAGTAAGAATGTCACCACGTTAACTCAAGCTTACCAGGTTGATGTCCTCACTGTCTTGTGTGGACGCATGTGGAATGTACCGTTTATCCCGCGCGCAATGTAACCACCCCTCACAGTACTACTCCAGTACAGTGTCAGGGGTGGTTGCGTATTCTTTCCTGTAGTGTACCTGTCCTAGGTAAGTGAAGAAATGTAGGTATATGGCAGAACATACCTACTAAAAATGCTTTTGGCTGTGTGCGTTTGAGTGCAGACATATTATGCGCACCGGAATAGGTAATTTGTGCAGCGACTACCCTTGTAATCAGTCGTTCCACCATGTTACGAAGAAGAGTTGCAGCACTGTAGGCACTGATACCCTGAAAATATTCGACCTCACCAATCACCATAGTGGATTTGAACTTGCACTGCAACATTTTTCTGTCAACTTCTAACTGTGTTACGGAGGTTACATGTAACGGCAAATACGGCGTCTTTTTATTCGCTAATCGCGTAATTTCGGCAGTCACGCGTTCCACGGTTGCCCGTAATGTGTACGTTTGCATATTGATACCGCGAGCTACCTCTGTCGAAGTGTATCAGGTGCAAAGCATGCTGTTACCATTTAGAGCATTCAACAAATATGAACGGACCTCCCATAAATCATTCTCGATGATTTTTTCTTTGAAGCCACTTCCTGCAAATAATTGATTCCGAAGTAGGTTTTCCTCACCAATGTCGTTGTGGATGATGGTTTGTGCACCGTAAGTAATGCATCCGATAGGTCTTGGATGCTTCCTTGTGGAGCTGCATGACTCATCGAAATAGGCTTGCACTTCCTTCATTTTGCACTGCCGTCCTCTTTACTATCATCGTCCACGAATCTCGGTCGTTTGCTGGTGAGTGGTTAGCAAATAGCAACAATCAACTCACATTGGAAGTTTAGGGAGTAAACCCATGTTTATCGCGACATCGCTGAAAGGCAGGTTACCGGTACGTTCAAAGTCAACTGCAATGAAAAATAGCTGTTTGTTATATAGTAGTGTAGTGAGGAGATACGGTCGCGCCACACTACTCACACCACTATTCAGTAGCAGCATGGATCGAGATGA
>QNGE01000894.1:99344-180894 GCA_008508345.1 Paragonimus westermani
ACCGCTGTTCGCCGCAAGGGACAACGAAAAAGTCGCCATTCGAGCTAATGTATGGGCGCGTGCCACGCTTGCCAGTCGATCAGGAGATTGGTTTATGGGGAGACCGACGGATGAGCGCGCGTGAATTAGCAGCAGCTCGGAGATCGGCCAACCGAAACTTGAAAAACACACAAGAAGCTTCTAAGGAGCGATCAACTGCGAGGTTATCGGGTCGAAGGACTGTGTTTGAACTTGGTTCTAAGGTGAAATACCGAGACCGTCGGAGCGCGGGGGCAACCGGACCCGGATCTAGGAAGTTTCTGGCAACGTGAAGGGGCCTTGCGTAGTATTTGAACGTCGTGGCCCAGTGTATTTGACGAAGAATGGGAAAAGTCAACATCGAGTGCACGGAAGCCAGCTGCGTACATGGTACGACATTCCGATCAGAAGAGGATGCACACCATGCGTGTCACCAGAACCGGGGCCAGCACGCAGATCGTCGAGGGAACGAAGAGAACCTGAACGCCTTTTGTTACGACCGAAGCAATCTTTGCGGGGGGAGGAGTGTAGTATGGAGATACGGTCGCACCACACTACTCACACCACTATTCAGTAGCAGCATGGATCGAGATGAACGCGGATCGGGATAATCGCGTGATAAATACGGCAGAGATACGGGATGAATCGTTGGAGGGCAAAATGACATATAATGGCTTCCGCCACACGACGAAACTGATACATGGTGTCTGAAGCGACTGGAGTATCCTCAGAAGAGTATGGTGTGCAAATGAGTGTTTCCGTTTCTAATCGTGCTCAGACGCTTAAGTAGTGTGTTGGTTTATCCAATAAAGTAACCTTTGTGTCGTCCGCCTTCTGGATTCACAACAGTAGCTCCACTTACTCATGATAACCAGTATGGTAACTGGTAACTTTGGATCGTCTGTAGTCGACTGCAAGTGTTTGTGTGCCTATCTGTAATACGCAGTTCCAGGCAGTCGTTGGAAAACCGCTGTTGTTCCAGCAGCATCCAGCCGAATGCTGCTGATAACGACAACATCTTCTTTGTCGTCGGCCTCAATTCCAACTACACAGTAACACTTTTTTCTATCCAAATCTGAAAGTCGGGAGGATTTTGTTAGTTTCGGGTAACATTGTTCACGTCAGCGGAGTAAAAGTTCACAAGCACGTTTTATTGGTTCATTTTTACTAGCGTTTTGTCAAACGTATGCAAAAGCGGAGTAATCAGTAAAATTGATGGCGAAGTAAAAAGGACATATTCACGGAGTACGTCAAAAAGAAATAGACAGTATAAATGATCGCTGACTTCGTTTACCCGAAATATGAACAACATAGACGATGGGGTACCATGCACCCAAAAGTCAGCATTAACCTCGGAACGTTCACAAAAAAGAATTGATTGATTAGCATCAACATTGTTAATGTCCACAGTAATTTTGGAAAAGTTGTGTGCAGTGACCACATTATTGGGACTAACGCTTCAAATAACTGAACCTTTAAGGGGTAACTTCCGTCTTTTGCATCCGTTGCTGTGGTCTTCAACATGCGGATTCAATCAGTCTTAATCACTTTGGCCATAGTACACTCTTCTTTCTACCTGTGGTATAACTGAGCTATCGGATTACATGAGAAGTGCAGCGTACGTTTGTTATGGTAAATGTACGAGTCGAATGGGAAGGCTGAAACCCTGTCAAGTTGGCCGTGATGTCCGACGTCGTCCGCCAAATGTATAAGTGAATGTACATTGTATGTCATTTACCCTGCTCCATATATACGAAAGAACTCGTGAATGAATTTACACAGGCATGAATTTCCGTACTCAAGTAAAGGTCCGCAGGGAACAGGATGAGCAGGGACATGGACGCCAATGGATAATTCCAGAATGTTGGAGTACTTCTTATGAGATATGCTTGCCTTCAAAACCCACGGTCCGATATACAGAAGAAACTGCCTAAACTCACAGGATTTCCAATTTCTGAACCACAACTATCCTCAGCACACCCTTGGGAAGTCTTCTTTAAGTAGACGGGAGCATGCGATTATGAGTGAGCCTACGTCCTCAACCGTGTCCACCTCCAAACACACGCTTTTGTTACACGGGGATTCCAGCCACGATGACACTAGCTTGCCTACTACACCAAGACAAACGGAGTGCACGCAGTCGTATAGAAAATGGTGTATCATCCAACGGCAGAGCTTCAAATGGATATTCTCTGTGTTTCCTGGCACGCCGGGAAGATTCGTCTGTACGATTGGGGCATTCTGTTAAAGGACAAGTACCTTTTGGTCAAAGTAGTAGTGGAACTGATCCAACAAAATAAAACCCTGTCAATGATCACTATCAACAATCGATTGATAATGAAAAGCCAAATCTCAGCGCGTTGACCCCATGTATTGTAACCGACCCTGGAAAATAGAGTGCACAGAGAAATACGTCAGGCTAGCGAGGCACGGAGCAAGTTGTGGTTTTAGCCCCGGGCCAGATGTTACGAAAAGAGTGGCTTGACTAAAACAAAGGCAGGTACAAAACCAAGATAATAGAAAACGTACACATGAATGCGACTATCAAAATATTATTTATTGTAGTCGCTACAGTAGACACCTTTCTGTGTACAGAGGTCACAACTGGCATATCCAGTATGCTCTTGCTTCCGCTTCATGAAGGCTCTAGCTGGTGAGTTACAAATAATACTGCTGATAATCAGCTTCTCCTTAGGCCCAAGTTCACCGACGGTAACGCCATGTGATATCAGATCAGAAAGTTCAGTTACCAAGTCAGACAGATATTCGTTCACATTCCAAGGTTTGCTGCGACCAGCGAAAACGCCAACCATGAAGAGGGTAGTTGTCAACGGCTTACTTAATCTGCAAAGTGCATGTCATAACTGCAACTTCGACGATTTGAAATGTCTAACACCATCAATGTGAAACTGGATGGCAACTTTATCAGCGTTCACCAATGGTGTGTCATAGGGCACGCGCAACAGGGCAGTTTGCGAACCGAAATGAGCATACTTCCCACCAGATATTGACTTTGAAGGGCAATCACGCAATGTACTCATCAAAAAACGAACGTCAGTTGGCACTGATTTTGCCAAAGGATTGAGTGTTCGTGAGAGTGCTGTAATTTCTCTTCGGGGAATCTCATATTATGAGATCCATTCTTTCAAACCTTCTATCACTTTTGAGTCTGCTCCACATTCCCCAGCGGTTGACTAATTGCTAGTACCTGTGTCATTGGGAACAACCTAACCTAAAGAGAGAAGAGCACTCGGAAAAACACTTACTTTTCCTCTGTGTTGTCCTAAGGATACCATCTTCAGACCAATCAGTAGAGTCCACTGTTAACATGCATCGCCGCCTCCAGCGATTGACAGTCCTCTTCGATGGCAGTTATATTGAATTCTTGTGTTCGTCGACTTCAAAACATTCTCAACTTGCTGTAATGAACAATAGGGAGTTACATGTGAACTACAGTTGAACAAACTGTCGTGCAACACCATCAGTATAAGAACGCCCGATCAAGTTGTCTGAAGATCACAATGCTCTGCCGAACGCAGCCAATGCAAACTGAACTGGCTAACTAAGACATGGACCAGCAATACGGGGAACATTTTCAAAGACACAGCATACACAATTATTTCTACTTAAGCATTCACACAATTGTGTGTAGTGGTAATGGAGTAGTGCTTAAGAAATCACGTCCCAAAAACGGTGAACGCACAAGCCACAATTCATCTCGGCAATGAAAGCCTCGGGGATTGCCAACACCCGGTGTACGTATTGTTTAGAAGCAGTCCGCGTCGACATTTACCCACTCACGATTGAATGTGCCATTCGGCTCCGGCCACAACTAGGCCATATGGCCCAACGGATGCATCCAATCGACAAACCCACACATATCGATCAGTCCCCACCACCCTGAGACTTCAAGCCTCACAAGGTGAGATTACATCACCTTGATTCGTCATCTCAGTGACATCGAGCAGCAGCTGTGCGTAGGTGGTGTCATGCAGCCAGTCACAATTCAGCAGCGTACTGACTCTGAGTTCACGCTTTTTACGAGCATTTTTCCGTCGATTGAGTTCATAGGGTGATCTCACCTGCAAGTTGTCGAAACCTGCAAAATATGAAGAAATAAAGGCCGCGATCAAAGGTGCGGCAGAAGGGCCAATGAAAGGAATTTTAATGTACACGGAATATCAGGTTGTCAGTATGATTTTCAAGGGCTGCTCTGTCTCGTCAATATTTGAAGCTAAAGCTAGTGTACAGTTAAACGACACATTGTCAAACTAATATCCTGGTATGATTTTTTTTATATGTTCTGCTATTTCTTCCAGGTATGATAACGAATACGGCTATAGCTGTCGTGTGGCTGACTCAGTTGTTCACATGTACTCAGTCGACCACTGAAACCAAAACTATGTAATCAAGTCTCAGAGGGTTTCCACATATTACCCCCAGAAGATCGAACATGCTTGTTCCCAACGAGAAACAGATGGGGACTGAGTGCGTGTATTTCACATCCAAATCGATCCAGGAAACAGTGTGGGATCAGAAATTCAGTGGACAGACGGAAAAGATCGTTTTCACGGTAATTTGATGTGTAAACTATTGTTTTTTGAAGCAATGAAAAAACACCGTTCGTAATGAAAGCAGGTCTCCTAAAAACTAGCATTCAATAGTTAACCTAAACGCCATGTACGGGAAGCTATACAACTTAAAGACCGCCACAAGAAAAAAGTGAGAAAACTGGAAGAAGTTAACTAACAGTATTTCGGATAGTTGCTTGGGTTTAGAGTTCATCCGTACTAAACAAGACTTCCTGACGGACTCAGTGAGTCCTGCTGGTCCACAGCAATTTGAATTCACCAGTGAAGATACTCGTCACAAAGGACTGTTTCGAAATAAATTGCAATATATATATATATATATATATATATATATATAACATAATCTCTAGTCCCCAGCTTCCAAAATGTAAATGTACAGAGAACACCTGAGCGAGATGAGATTAAGCTACTCGCAATCCCTAAGGTGGAGTGTTTGCTTTTAGCTACCTCTTGTGACCTCTGAGTGCGCATTTACGCGTAAAGCATGAAGCTGTCAGAAGTGACAAAAGGTGTGGAATACAACGTGTTGATTTGACGCTATTACACAATACACACAAAAGCTCTTTCAGGAGCGCTCTAGATTCGTTGCTTCCAACGGTTATATTCCAAACAGACAAGTAATCAAAATATATTAAAGGGAAAATCCGACTGGAAACAACGTTAGTCAGTCTTGTTTGTACATGTGGGTTAGAAGAGACGCACATTGTACTTAAGACCACCAGTCTGCACAAACTGCGGCCACCAAAGATTTCACCCACCAGTCTCACCGCGTGTGTGTAAAGAAAACAACGTTCCAGGCTCTCGTTTCTAAACGAGCTATCAAAATGGAAATAGTCAAAACGGGCTACGACTGGAAAGATTTATGCAAATGCATAAGTATTTGTTTGGTTAGTGGGGGACAAGTGCTGGTGCACTCGATGCTTACCCAATACCAGCGTACTGCATGTTTTCTGAAAAAATTTGAATGGTGTTCTCAATAGGCATAAGAAACAAGAACAGGCTTGGTAGTAATCGTCATACATTAAAAAATGTTTGATAATAACATGAACAGTTAGATCTGGCTTAGTTTGCAATCGATAACAGCAACCAGAATAAATAATAAAGCGGAACATGTGCAAAACGATCGTCAGCAATAGTCAGAAGTTGCGCCCGGGACACCGTCGAAAAGTGAAATTATTTGTGATCTCTTGAGGTACTTTGAGAGTACAAGTGAAACTGTTTGCACAACCGGGGAAAATGACACTGACTTTCACGTCAGATTTCACATAACAGTCCACAAGTAGCAAGCATTCAGTATAATCCAGCGAAGATTAACGGGAACATCAGATAAACTACTCGGTTGCTGGAAACTACAACTGAGCCACCTGATTCGTGAGCATTACTCACGAGTTGAAAATTAACAATATTTTATTTCAAATAAACATGTCTTCCGCAATCCTAATTGGTACAGAACGGTCCAGGTTTCGTCGATACTTGTGGACACTGTTCACCAGCTTTCCCGAAGTATTTCTTACAGGACTTCAAACAATGTTTGATTCCGTCGTAAAACACAATAGTAAGTCACGCCTACTAAGACGTTTACTAGCATATGTGACACTTAAGTCCACTTTATTCTTGGGCCAGCAAGGTATCTGACAAACACATCAGGCCGGCGCATTCAGCGGACATTCACATTAGGCTGACTGCCTTGCACCCCTGAGTATCTAAAAGGCCGGTAAACCGCCAGCATAGAAATTGAAATATCACCGTAATTATTCGGGGAGAGCAATGGAGCACCCAAATTAGCTCAATATACCAGGGAATAGCAACTGCTGTTAAATATAACACCATTAAGGATTTACTTAAAAGAAGATTCATGTAACTATCGGATGAATTTTCGAGACCTTTAAATAAATTTGTGCAATATTCACACGAACGGTTGATACTCATCTGAGAATCTGAATTTAACAGTTTATGTAGAAAAATGTCAGACTGTGTGGTCATAGTACAGTTATTTTATTCGCTTTCTTGAAACAACGTGTATAAAACTGACTATCTAATGGGTGAAAAATTCCAGATTTCCACCCCCTGATTAGCACAAATTAGAATAAACCACCGCAATATCGTCTGTGTAAAACGCAACATTATTTCAAGTCAGTTCAACAGAAAATCGTATTTCTAACCAGATGATATGAAAGTTGAGGTGTGAAATAGAATGGTTTATTTGTTTTGGGTTATAAGTCAATCGATTATATTGTGGCGGAGGCGGAGCATTTTACCTTATCAAACAACCCTGAGTGATAGTTGTACGATGTTGTACGATCGACATAGCTAGCTTTAAAAAAGCAGCTGCAGTGAGCTAAACTCATGAAAGTAGTAGAATAGAACACTACAATTTTACGCACTGACTTTGAAAGGCAACGCTACGCTGATTTGCGACGAATGTTTCATCTTGTGGGCAACTTAGTATTCGGATGAGAAGCCTACCCGCAAAATGTCGGTCGGACAACAGTTATTTGAATAGATTCTGCCTTCCTACTTCATATAATATAGTCTTAACTACCGTTCAGGTCAGTGTCAGTAGACCTTCAGATTAAGAAATATATGTCCCATTTATAGCTACAAATCGAAACTTCCCTTCGGATTTTGAGAAACATAGACGCTAGCATTACGGCAAATGTTTCAATCCCCACACACTGGGATTTGCCGTATTTCAACTGCGGGGCAACAGAATGAATGAGTGATCCACCATTCTTCCGTTGAATTATGGTGAACACAGACTCACCAATTTTGAGGCAAAGCAAAATTTATGTTTGGCATTCCTGAACATAATTCCTAACTGAATCGCTAAAACGCCGCCTCAGGAGAATTGATGAAGAAAGTAACTGAAAGAAGTTGGCCGGAAGTAGCAACCCACATATCAGTAAATGATCAATGGCGCTTCTTCAAATCTCCGTTCACTTAGGCTGTCGAATCTTACCCATTGATGCAGCAACTCAAACTATGACAAGGGCACATCATACTCAACTACTACTCAACGATCTGCTTTGTCACAATCGTCATCAAAAACAACAATGAATCATTTGTGCTAAACTGCAGGATTTGCACAGAACAATAAACAAAGGGGGTAACGGCCATAACTACCAAAATACCTAAGTCTCTAGTCAAATAATCAAAACCAAAACGCTTACACATTGCAAGCGGACAAACGAGCTATAAGGGAAATTAAGGCAGTTTTCTTACGGTTTTCACTGCCTCTCAAAATTAACTGCAATTACTTCTCAGGTGACCCCGCCAAACAACGATAACACCCACGCCACTGAGCCTGGTTAGCTACCATAGTACCTGACATCTCTGGTATGAGTCGCGAGGTTCGGCACTGTCGACCGGGACGAACCCGGTCGACAGTGTCCAATTCATCGGTGAACGACCTAATTTCTCCACGCCACATCATTCTTTGTACACTGTGAATCTCATGCCAGTTGACCGAAGCATCAGAAACTAGTGTTGGAAGTGTTCAACGAGGAACTGTCTTCCTTGCTACGTGGGCAAACCAACTAAGGCTGCGCAAATGTGAGGATTAGCAATCACTACCGAGTACTCGCTTCCTGAATTCTTCTTTGCTCACTCAGTGGCGTCATCCGATGTAAGAGATCAATCCCACAGATCGATAGTGAGCTACTTGAAGATGATTCACGCCCTATATCCCGAACGTCTAAGTCTCTCTATCCTAAAGTAATACAACCCTTACAGTTGTATTGTATACATGATTGTGAGGTTTTAAAAAAACGTCCCTGTCGTCAAAGATGTCTTAGATAAGCGAATGCCGCTTAAACTTAGGGATACGCGGTTCTATTTTTTCCATGTACGGCTTACTATTCTCGATGACTTGTTGAGTTAAACCGAGCATTCACACACATTAGGCAGACCGATAAGTAAATTTCCGTTGAACCAAAATCTTCTGGTCTGCCAGGTTGAAGGTTTGAAGAAGGTTGACATCATCTTCCGGGATAGTGCTAGGTTTGGTATACTGTCATCTGCTGGCTGCCGTGCTAGACAGGCTTTTGAGTCATATGCTTCTGCTGAAAATCCTAATCGTTCTGCTGTTTAGGGCTGGACATCCCGGTAGCATCAGAGCCCATATACACCCATGAATAATCACACCTATAGTGCTCTAATACATTGGCCGTTTGTTGATATAAACCGGGTCGCCCCAATTACTGTATACGATAGATCATGATGACACTGACGCTGTTTAGAACTAACAGGCGAATTATTATAGAGGCTTTCGATGTTCACACTTTAAAACAGATCGGTCAGTAAGCTGCTCTTTTGTGAACGTTCGACCGGTTGACTGTCAACATCCGCTGCACTCGAGTGACTAAAACCCAGGACAGTAATGAACTTATGGAGCTGATATCACCCGTATTGTCTACAAGATACTTAATGCAGCTCAGGTGATTTCATGACTGATCTTACTGGTTAAGCCGGAGTAAGTATAATCCTCCGGAAGACGGCTGCATCCACATTGGTAGGTTGGATTCCTGTTAAAGTTAGGGTTTGTACCGCCCGGTTCGCGAGTCCTACTAGGTCCAACTTTGAACGCAAAATTTTTGGAAGGCAGTTTAATGTCTGTTCTGGCCCCAACTGATTCTAGTGACGCCGGTGTCAAGATCACCTTTTACCCAAGTCTCACTGCTTTTTTTCAGTAGACACATGATTCTGATATAAGCACTCTGGCCGGAGGTATAGGCGCCTTGAACGACCGTCTTGGTAAGGCTGAGTCCGGTTTGAGTGGCTTTGGAAATTGTGCGGTGAGCATAAACTAGGTTTAGACAGCATTGTTTTTGGGCATCGTGCGAGTTATTGATATCCTTTGTGTCCTCTGTCTACGAATAACGCCCGGTCTCATAGAGTAAACCACAGGTGATGTGATCCCACTCTGGACTGTCGTTTTTAATGGACCAAATGCTTGGATTCAGATGAGCAGTTGGTACGCTGCCGTCTTGCTACTCTTTTTGCCATGCAACGATCTGGTCGACAATAACGACTGGCTGTTGAGAAACTGGGTATGCCTCTGGTAGAGCAAGAGTATCCAACAAGCCTGAAGTCAAGTGTGGTAGTTCTTATCCCAAAGATCCTCACAGTTCCTGAATCGAACTTTTGAAGGCCGATCATAAAAAACTGGGTTTCAGAGAACTGATTAAAGCTATTGCAAATCAGGTTTAAAATTCCTCCCGACGGTTTATGAAAGATACTTAAGAAGGATATCCCCGAGAAAATAAAGCGTATCCAATCGCCGGTTGTAAGGCTTGACGGATGGACACATTCAAGGAAAAGGTAACCGCTTTTGTCTAAAGGGATATCCGGATTATTCGTGGTACTGTTCCAAGACGACCGTCTACCAGTCAAGGTACGAGCGAGGCAGTCGACACACGCGTCCATAATAAGAATCTGGCTTCTTGAAGAAAGTTCATACCGAGTGAATTTCTGTATGTACATATATATGTATGTTGATTGCAGACTATTAAAAAGTTGTACACGGACCACACCAGCATTTGAAAGTTAACGAATAAAGTCATGCTAAGACTGTGAAAGAATACCGAATAGGGTTGGCACCTGATCATGACACCTACCTAAAACTACTGTGTTACAATGTAAAAAGAATCTCCAATGTTCTTTATACGATTCTTTAGGTACGTGGGTGAGGAAGAACCACTGCCGCTGATCGTCACTAAAAGAATGTGTTGGAGTATAATATTCTTTCTTACTATGTGTGGTGTGCGCTTATGTGTGCGTTGATATTTTGGGTTAGTAGCTAGCCTACTGAATAATCGGTCTTGCATAGTAATGAGTCTATTCTTGTTGTCGTCGAGCTTTCCTGTCCTGAAATACATCAGACAATATTATAGTCTTCATGTTAACCGGCCCTTGTTATGTTTGTATTGAAGTACAAACATATCGGATCTTCTATGACGCAAGCTCAGTTTTCAGCTGTGAGCAATAGTGATGACAGGTGAACGAATAGCGCCCTCTTGGTTCAAAAAAGGTGAATCACTGAACCTTAAATGTTAGTGCAAACAGTTCAGCCTGACTTTTATTTCCATACAAACAGTCCCCTTATTCACAGTAGAAAGTTGATTTTAAAATAGAAACAGGGGGTATGGTTGACATTGATAAGCTCACTTTTTCTGAACTCAAACGTCTATGTTGTACGCCCGATAAATAATCAAAGTTTGGTTCGTTGACTCAACCACTGTTTTGAACTGACGTAAGCAAAGTTGCAGAAAACTTTGCTTTCAAAATAACACGGTTTTGAGGGAGTTGTTCCGACGTTTCAGTACTTACAACCAGATGACCTTCAACTTATCGCGTATCAAACGGTGTTTGCCTAAATGACACCATGCATTGCGCTTCCTGAATGGGCAACTGATTCAAGCTCCCAGTTACAGCAAAATAGCTCCGAATAAACTTATCAACTAGTAGTAAAAGTCGGCTTAGTATTTCTCCCCCGATACATAATACCTTGGAAAAAACCAGGAAAGCATTTTGTCACAAATAATATGCAGTTAACTTAATCGGAAGCGGTTTTGCAACCATGAGATGGTTTAGTTTGTAACAACAGTGGGTACAAGCAAGCCTAAATCAAACAAACCCCGTATATTTAGGAGTGTCTAGTTTTGATGATGAAAAAGGGCAGATACGGCACTTCATTTCACATAACGATTATTCAGTTGGCCTACGCAGTAGTATGTCAATCTTTTGAAAATAAGCGCCGTAAAGTTTCGGGGTCACTCAGAGGTGAACTGTTATGCTGTAGTTGTCGCCGGACTGGTGGATTATGATGACATTTGTAAGAAAATGTGTTTTAGAGTGCTATTTCTCATAACTATACCGAATTTTGAGGTTTTGTGTATTCCATACCCAACTTTTACAGCCTAACTGTCTAGAAACTTTCAGGGTGACATCCGTTAAAACGTTCTCACACTTGCGTTTGAAATGCTAGTTTTATCATATGTTAGCGCAGTTATTTACCAGATGTTCAGCTGAATAAATTGCACTCAGTTAAACCTAAAAGGTACACGTTATTTTCACCGCGTCATTGCGACAATTGTTTCACTTATTTTACCGCACTGTGTTTAGTACTTTGCTCAAAATTATTTGTTAACTGAGTAGACGTTACGTTATTGGTGAAATCAAAGTATCTATATGCCACATATGCAATCGATCCGTCCACACCACTTTGTATACCGCTTATGAAACAGTGTAGCAGCAGTTTCACAGTTTCGTGCAGCATCAACCGCTCACCGCACTCCCCTTCCCAGGATGATCCACTTCAGATTGATAAATGATAGGAGGTCCGAAGAAAACCATCATATCTGTAAGTTAACTGACAACTCCCTAAGTTTACTATTGATAAACATTCAAAATCTCAACAATGTTCCACTGTAAGAGAGAATTGAAGCAAAGCTGCCGCGATAAACCTTCACCAGTTAAGAAATCCCTAATTGAAAGTATATGTTTAAAGCGGTGTCGATTAAGCTCCACACTATCACCTCCCCACTTCAAAGTTTGTGTGGATCCAATGGCACTTTGCTAGTACCAAATCAGTTACGCCAGACGATCAGTAGTAATAACATATTGGGGGATAGTGTAGATAACTTCCGTTTGCGCAATCAGATCGCCATGGCTTTGGCAGTTAAAAAAATTATTCGACCTAACAGAGACAGCGATATATTTTGACTTGACAGTCTCTGATAGCCAGATGACCGACGTCTGCGCTCGAGATTACAGACCCTTCGAAGAATTCGATTCAAGCTGTAATTTGTGCGGATGAGTACTCGGTAATACAGCTCACGATTCACTAGATGTTTATAAGCAAGCTCGTAACTTTCCACAGACGGCTTGTGAATCAGAACTTCGACCTTAATATTCAGAGTGATCCATGAGAACCAGTGAGTGGAATATATGTGGTTTGGTTGGACTGACTGTTGCTCTAAGGGTGACCTGTCAGTTATTCAGCAGTAGTGTCTCTTGAAAGGGTACGGCATGAAACCAAGTCTTTTTACAGGTGACAGTGTTTTTTTATGTTAGTCGTACAAGTCATATTTGGTTGAGCGTGAATTTGTCAAGGTAATACTTCAACTAAGAGATCAGGATTATAAACTTCATCCTGTAATTCGCGTTATCAAGGGAACACTTGTTATTGCGTCTGTTGTATACTTTATCAGGCTCCTTTTCATAATTTGGTTCGCAAACGCATAAACTTTATTGCCCTGACTTATGCATTTTGCTCGAATGACTTTTCCCCCATAACTTTCGTTTTACTAATCTGTGCACTTGAACATAAGTTCGGATGTGAAAAAATTCTGTAATTCATAGAATGTCAGTGGTTCCACTGCATTCGTACTAGAATCAGATGGCCTGAGACCTCTCACCTTCTTCCGCCCAAGGAAGTATCCATAAACTGGGGTGGCATTTGACTTTGCCACTGAAGTGAAAACTGGTCAACATGAGCAATTGTATTCTTTTACATTATCCGTTACGCTTATGACAGAGGCCGTGTCGTCGAGTGTACAAATCATACGGTCAGTAAACAATCCTTGGACATATGGTGGCATTGAGCTCTTTGAAGTTGTACATGTTCTTGAAAATATCTGCAAGCGGTGGCTCGAAACGCCGACCGATTGCCTGTTCATTGGGTCTGTCACAAAAAGTGCACGAAAGCTGGATCTCAGAACGATTTGCCTCGTGTCCTTAGAGGGTAATTTAGTTATGGTTTTAAAATATGCAGTACCTTTCGCATCAAGAAGTGACGTATTCATAAATGAAGATGATGCTATGAGAGAACAACGTTTTATTAACATTAAACACTGATTTGTGAACATTCACCTCCGAGTCATAAGAGTGCAAGAGCCGGGTAATAATCTGTTGAAAAACTGTTGGTTGCCCTTGTTGTTTTATTACAAGTTTGGAGTCATCGTATAAGTTTCTTCACTCCCAAACGTTTGATGCGGAAGTTTTTCATCGTAGACAACTTTAAACTTGCCACGTTATTCTAATGGTCGCACGAGTGGACAGTCAACAGTGCTTAATTCTGTCAGCAGTGAGTTGATGCCAGTCAGTCAGACACATTACCACGAAGCAGCAGAATATTGCTTTCATTGAAATGTTCCTGAAATTCCGTGTTTCTAAGAATGGTTGTGCACTGTTTCATAAAATGCGGCTTACAAGCCGGTCTCTCTCACCGCAGCTTTCTGTCGCCATGTTTAAACATTTGGAAGTACTTTACGCGTATACTGTGTCAGCCCTTGGGCCAAATCTGAACTTGCCATTCTTCTGAACGATTGCAGAAGTTTCAACACTAGACATGGGACGTAATGCAGAGAGTGGGTGAGAAAGAACTACCGGAGAAAAAGTTTTCCGACTCATACCATCACTGGCCCGCCTGCGGTATGATGTGTAAAATAGATTAAAAACTCATAGTTGCATATTGTACCTAGGTTATTAAGAAAGCACGCATGATGCATGCTGTTCGATTGTCTGTCTGCATGTCACGTGGCTGCAGCGCGAACCCAAAGCACACACGTGTCGCACTCTTCCGGTTTACTCGCTCGTCGACGGTCGGTCTCTAGCCTCTGTAGCTAATTCGTGTGTCGGTGCCGTTTATAGCGCTATCATCAAATAAAGATTTGGTGTCTCTCCTAAATGGCCTTTTGCTTTTCGCGTCTGATAATTGCGTACCTGGGGATAAAGCGACTAATTACGTGGAGCACTAAAGTAAAACTACAACGCGTTTCCGATCATTTTACGTTTTACCGACATCATTAAAGCATTGGCATTAGCGAATGCTGCGAGCTACTTGGCGCTGTGCCTGGTATGTGCAACAGTAATTCAGGCTGCTCAGAACAGACTGCCATTAGACTAAATTGCATACGTGATTTACCAAAGTAGAATGTGGCAAAACATTGAAAACATCCTCAAACCACCCAGGGCCAAAGCTGGGGCATTAGAGAAGTTGACAGGATATCAGATAACTGATGCAATCAACAGGACCTAATTTGTGCCTATTCCTATTGTTCCATTTCAGTCAGGATGAGTGGTATTGTAGCGAGAAGGTGAAAGACAGAGTACCCAATAAAACGGTTTTATTTTGTTAATTACTCACTTGTCTGTCTCACTGGTTCATAGTAAACTAGTAGCAATAAAAATCGTTTATTAAAAAAAAGTGCGTGAGCAGCATCCTGTTTTGCTTCACTCTGAGATAATATGAGTGTTAAAAGGTCCATCATGACCATCTTGTTCGATTGTGATCCACAAACAATGCAGGACATTTTCAGATTATCTGCTGGATCGTTGGCACCATGTGACGAAAGATACCACCCTGCTCGCGGTCGATAGCCGGACCGGTTACACTTGGATTACGCCGCTTAGTGCCTGTGTATTCCAGACTAAGTTGTGCAAACACCAAGGATGCCATAGCCGTGCGTAGACATCAGAACAGTGGGACATTTTAATCCGCCTGTATTAACCAAACGTGAGTAAATGTGTATAAACTTACCTCGCTTGTTATCTTAACAACAGCAAAGCCGTACTCGTCATTTAGTCAACAATACTGCTACTCAATAACCTTTCAGTCAATTATTTGTTACTTATCACTTGGTTTGAAAATAATAGCAAAAGAAGCGAGTAACTCAAAAGCAGCCCGAATCGCTGATGAAACCTTGTTTCCACTGGATCACATGGGGTCCACTATGTGACACTAAAAAAAGGAGATTTAGTCGATGATGTTGACTGAATTCGTGTCACATTAGGCGCAGCTCGGTTGAACACAATCTACGCATCACAAAGTCTGACGAATGGCTTTGTCGTCGAATACCTTAGACATCTAATCGGAAATAACAACTGACCCAGGCTTTTTACAGTGCTTATCTTAATTTGCGTCAACCCAGTTATAACAGTTGCAGAAGGCTGTTCTACTGACAATATAGCCAGATTTACATGTAGCTGTAGACTACTGCTGTGGAAAACTGAATGTCAGAATTCCTGGGTGATATTCCGTAGGGTACACAAAAATGCCTGTTGTTGAGTTAGTGCCAAATAACAGAGGTTTTTGTTTTGAAAGGAGAGGTGGTTTCGCATTTAAAGACATTTTGTCAGCTAATTTCAGAACTTTCAAAACCGTTATAAGGTAATCATTCTTATTTAAATTTAACACAGTTAACAACCATACTTGTCTTCTTGCTCACATGGCAAACGGTCCGCTAATTAGAAATGGTGGGCTGGCCAGTGATCCATCCGTTTCTTATTTATATATAGATCGGAGGACTTACATGATTCCCACTTACGTATCCTCCAACTTGTTGTAGCGACTTATTTTATCCACATGCACTTTACAAAATTCCCTCGTTTAATCGTCGGTATCGGATTTTGTCACCATGCTGACCAGAAATAACTAGTTGGATATTACATCCGTTGTTAAGTCATCCCAGCTTTTCGTCAACCTTCGTATATTTATGTGCGCGGTTATAATCCCGTGATCAGTGTGTCATCCTTGTTCTATTCGCAGATGTGTGTTACACTGTTCCAAGGGTGGCTAATAGAGTTTGATGCATGAGTGAGAGGACAAGGTCACCATATCATTTTCATGCTCGTTAACGTCATCAGGTTTAGTATGACACTTAGTGATATTCTGGATGAAGTCCTCCCACTAGACACTATCGCTACAGCCATTCGGTGCTGGCTCAACTAATTTGAGACATGATGCCAGTATGACTGGTCCGCTTATTTGATGAATACCGCTCAGTGGAAGCAAGAAACTGTTATGTTGTACGACTTCGTAAAACTGCATCGATTAACATGAGTTCGGTCACAACTACTGACTGCTGGCTCCACATTGGTATTTATTGTCCGGATTCGGTGGACATTGTAGTAAATGACGATCACGACGTGCATCAAATGTATGACATTGTAGACAGTATCAGTGAACCGGATCTAATGCCGCAAACTGATTTAATGAGAATGAAAGTCCCGAATGGAATGGTGCACAGTGTTGACGAGTTTGGCCTTACAAACAGTGTGACCGTTCCCGATGTCTCACCGTTGTCGATTGTTACCGTGACATCGGAAGTGTTAGGAAAAGATTTCAAAAGTGTTCAGTCTAGCATTGCCACTCTTATCGAATAAGCCATTACACGTGGTAAAAATTACTTTATTTTTTGTTCACGAAACAAACATATTTCAACATTTAACGCTTGTAAGAGAATATAGAAATAGAGTGGCGGAAACACTATCTTTCACACAGTAGGTGAAAGTTTTCATAGTATTCTACAGTGGCATTGACGGAAAATGTTATCGTTCTCTAAACAGACCACGGTTAGGTTTTGCTTATGATGTTCTCTGTTACGTCAACCTCCTCGCCTGTCGTCAAGTTTCGGAGTGACAGTTAACCGAATGAGACATATGGTTCTTTTCTCTTATGGTACAGATATGTTCATCTTATTGTTCGCAAATAAATAGTTGTTTCTTTGAACTTCTGGTCTACACCTCCACACACTAAGATGATTGCACATGATGCAGATCCAGAGTTTAAGACGAATGTAACATGTGAATATACAGTCCTAACTGCTTCCGTTATTAGATCTCCAGAAAATTGCAGTTCCACATCACATCTTTCATGCACAATCAGATGTCATCAGTATCGCAGCCACCTCTCTGGCTCTTACTATTTCCTCACCAAGACAAAATAGCAATGAGGGGCCTCAACGGAACGCAAAAACCAACAATTAGAACAGTGTGCAACTAGTTCAAAGGCTTTACTGCCATTCTAACCACAGGAATATCCATGGTAGGCCCCAAAAGCGGGTGAAAAGTTCGTTGTAATTAGAACACAGTTTAGAACACGTCGTAAGCGAACTAAGTTCCATGTTTGGGGTAATGAGATGAAGTGTGCGGATCATGCACTGGAGAACAGGATGGATGGTGAAAATGTCACAAATGTACGGAGCAGTCAGACTGTCAGCCAGTTAACAAATTACAGTGAAAGAATGAACCAAACACCACTTATCGTTTGAAGTGGATAGAACGATAATCTAACTTGACTTGGTCGGGATACGAGTACGTTGTTGATATTCTAGTGGTGTAGTGAAGGCGAGCGGTCGCATTATACTACTCACAGCACTACTATTCGGCAGGAGCATGGGTTGTGACATCTAAGTAGGCGCTGGAAAAACACAGGAAACACTGGAGTGCAGGTTGGCCTAAAATGGTTCTTGATAAATCGAAGAACTAAGTATTGATGACCGTAAACATCGGGACGTTCTTGGATCAATACAAATGAGTGGATTCGTTTGCTCTCACGTTGAAACGCATAACCTATGTACACATTCTCCGAACAAAGAATCCTTGCGCCGTCCGCGTTCTTGAATCATTACAGTGTTGCGTCTTTGATTGGAATTTGATTTCTAATTATAGCTGTGTAAATCAGAAGTAAGTTGGTGCGGAACCTAAGTTGATTAGGCTAAAGTGCAACCATATCGAATATCATGTTCGCTGTACCAGATTTGCATATAAATTCACAGTTGCTGAGCACAACTAGAAGATAGCCGGAAGTTCCAGCACATATCATCCAGCTTCCAGTATCTAGATGTATTCAATTTTTTTTAAGAAAACGTCATCTGGTTTTGTTGTTTTGGCAGGAATAAGCCTACAAACACACTACCAAACACAAAATGTATGCGATATCACTCAGCTAGACAGATCAGTGCCGTAATTTGTGAAACTCCACATTAACCAAGTAGAGTTTGCGGTTGCCTTCAATAAGTCTTTAGGTCCGAACGTGAGCTCGAATGTACTTCCTTGGAGCAAACGATGGGGTTTTTGTTGACATAGTTATGAAATAGGAACAATGACTGAAATGAGGTGTTGGAAGCAAAAATGCCGCCGGTAGCCTACCATATGCTATATGAGTATCACTGACAACCTAGTCGCTCAGATGAAAGGTGTGGGCACACTGATATAGGTTGACTAAGTTCAGGTATGGAGGTTTTCACTCCTTCTCTGACATTTAAACTAAGATTACGTTCGTCTTTCTCCTTAGATGTTTGATACTCCAAGTAGTCGTGTCCATCACTCACGCACTGCTGTGCACATGTATATTCAAAATTCACAAAATATCGCCTAAGAGGGAACCATTTCAAACAAGCAAATTTTCACAAGGTAAAACAGACTTAATTTGAGTGCACCCCGATTGAAGTTCCTTTATGATAAGTTGGTAAAAAAAACGGCGGACTTTGAAAGCTAATTAACGAATACAGTGTTCCCTCGGGGAAGTAATACGTTAGTTCCATAGGTATTTGTAAGAGGCACGATCTTGTTTCACATCAAGCTCCCTTGAAGAGAACTGCATAAACACTTTTTGAGGATTGAAATGGGCTCACGTCTTCAAAGGAAAATAGCACATCCTTCAGGCCTGACTGAATCCAACTGGTTCATAAAATAACCTCACAGAAGATCAACAAATCCCATAGGTTCGTTGTTGAACAATTTCCACATTTTGATCCGACCAGCAAAACCCTGATCTATACCCGATTGAGAAACCTAGTCTGAAGACTAGCCAACAACAGAATTTCTCATTACACGGTCAGCCGGAAGTGCAATTCAGGTACGGCTTCCATAAAATCTGACTGCATAGAAGATAACAGACGTTTGGTTTAGACAACCTGAAGTTAATGCCTCATGTGACATGGAAACTCCGTGATTTCAGGACTTTCATCGGAAACCGGAAATGAACAAACGAAATCTACATTTGTTACAACACTCAGCAAACGGACTGGCATTTCGTGAAATGTAACGTTTGTGTTGCTCTTCCCAACTCGCTCTTAATCTTAGATAAAACTGTGGGAATATCGAAATATAACCGGCTTTTATTCTGTCTGTGCAGATCAACGCAATACATATCAGACCGTCAGTTTTCTATAGGTGCGGCCGCAGTCGGAATCGGGTTCATAATGATTCAGAATGTTCAACCTCAAACCATACTTCACCATCGGTTTCGTCCTTGTTTGGACTCGTCAGATAGAAACAGTCGGAACAGGACATCCAACCAACAACCTTTGACATTACAAAGCAAAGCTCTTATCCGCTCGGCCACCGGTTCTATGAGCATCGCCTATGCAGAGGGAGTATGCACGTAATTGAACTGTAACCTGATTTTAATTGCGTGTAAATTCCCCCGCTAAGAGAGGTGCCCACAAAACTGGTGGCCGAACGGAGAAGAACTTTGCCCTGCAGCGTGGAGAAGGTTGGTGGTTTGATGCCTCGCTCAGAATTCTTGTACCTAATGAGTCCGGACAAGGATGAAACTGGTAGTGACGTATCGGCATAAGGATGAGCATTATGAATCATTATGTGCCGCGTCATTAGTCGAAAGCTACCGGATTAGAGCCATTTTTACTTGGTTGTCACCTGAATAGAGAGAGCTTAGCAACATCCCATTCCAAATGTAGCCGTATTGTCGTATGCCAACAAATACTGGATAGCATATATTGTCAAGTCATTTTTTCCCTTCCCCTTTGAACCCGAATATGTACAGAATATTGCTCTTGTTTAACTTGGCACGTGATCACTCATCACTGTTCAGCGAAGATGAATGAGCAAACCAATACTGTTCGTGAGCGGTCAGACATAGTCAAACACCAAAGTAAACGAAAGAAACACAATAAACGCAACAGTACAACCTGATAGGAAAACGTATTTTCCTCAAACTTGTCATTAACTCCGGGACAATCATTGTGTGCATCTAGGGGTTTGTGTACGTTTCGTTGTTGAGGCATTTGCCAATTGTGTCGATCCAGTGAATACACCATCCTTTTGTCATTTGCGTTCTTCAATCATAACAGCTGAATGATGTTCGCTCAACTGTCTCCACAGTTTTCAAACTGCAGTAACTTTCAAAGTCGTGTTGTACTTTAACACACTGGGGGGGCGCTTTCAATGGGGCTTCAGTGTAGATCACAAACGCCGACTGTCTTGACGGTTCTGTCAGAGTTTTGCTGTCTTGATCACTGTGTATTTCTGAAAGTCTTTTGGCTAAGGCAAACCTAACTATAAATGTGTTTAAGCTCCAACGTTGGCTACGTTTGCATACTGCTTTAAACCAAATAGTACAAATGTCTCACATTGCTTATTCTCGAAACGACACACCCTCGTGATTGTTTGAGTTAGACCCATCATTTGCCTAACAAGCAAACAGTGTGAAACTATTAGAGGCTATGGTCCATTTGGCTGACAATCATGTGCATTAGCTGAACTGGTGGCGAATAAGTTCCTGTTGCCAATTCGAGTCCAAACAAAGCGCGGATATTCACACTGTCAACTTCCGCTAAAAAATAAACCTTCCGTAATGTTCAGTAGCAATGATAAAATATGATTAATTTTTATGATCCACTGCCCCTCATGGATCGGTACTTATTAAATATCTTTTAAGTAGGCTATCAATAGTGTTGACTGGTATAAAACAGCAACCACATTGTGACTATAATATATTCGGTGTCATAATCATCTGGGTAAATACTGTGTCCAAATGTTTGGGAGTATCACATTAGTCCAGTTTAGGTGGTCAGGACAAGTGAACATGAGCTTAGACCAAATATGGGAAAAGTGTACTATTCAACCAACAAAGGCGAACAGATAACCAACAGGTATGGAAGAACAGAAACAAGAAGAGCGTGGTCTGGTGTTTAACAAACGAAACAAATCTTAGCCGGTTAAAATTGATAAATGGTTCAAATTGAGATGAGGATGTAGCAAAAGCGGTCTCGATCACATCTACCAATGTCTGGTTTACAAAAAGAATGTAGCTCAGGCACTGTACAGAACAACACAGAACCGGTTGCCTGCCGGCAATTAAATTCCAGTAACAGGGAGCCGACAGGGCACAAATCTACGATCTTAAGCGTAGAGGGGAGTCTTTCGGTAATATCAATCGTACCCTCTATTTGCACATGGGAAATGAAAGGCACTGGTAACAAAAATAAACGCAACCTGATGAGGTGGACAAAAATTAATAAGGTATAAGGCGTGATTTTTTTTATATAAACAACAACTAGGTATTATGATGACCACAGTAATGTCTGAAAAACCCAACTGCACTCAGCAGGGCTGGGGAGTGATTAAGTGGACCAGTTCGCCTTTTCTTTTTGTTCACAAGAGAGGTGAAGATGGATGTTCGCCATGTGTACGTGATCCCGAGGAGGATTGTGGCCGAAGACAAAGATGAAGCACTTCAAGCTGCCTCTTTAACGACCTATACTCCAGATATTTTTCACGCATACGTTTGCGATCAGCTTTCCTGGGTGAGTGACCTTTAAAATAGGGGTAAAAAGGCAGGAGATAGTAGAAAGTCGGTACAGGGGAGAAATGGCTCGATTGCGGACATGGTGTAAAGCAGCGGCGCAGTGACAAAGAATTAAATGTGTGCGGAAACGTAGTCCCACTTTGAATTATTCATGCTGGTAGTAACGACATTGAGTTATGCATGAACAAATCAAAATGGTATGCCATCTTCCTTATCTACTACAGGTACGTATGGGCATTGTAAGAAGATTTCGTCCACCAAGTCAGACCCAATTACTGACTGTGCAAGTATAACTCAGATTATTTTGGACTGGACAGTGCGTTATTTGTCTGTCACTATGGGATATGTGGTTAGTCTTCACCGATTTTTATCCCTTCCAGTTGGCTAATGCCAGTCTTTCTAAAGAGAATTCAAAGTGCCACACTATGGGGCTGTAAGCAGAAAGAAGTCAGTTCCATATTGAAAGTGAAAAAGATGGTGGGAAAATTTGGTGATAAAAAACAGACCCATCCAACAATCGGAAATAAAATGCCCTAAAGAGTACGTGTGTATTCAATATCTGCTAAGTAATGACTAACTTCACATTTACGAGTGGTCAGCATGACTGTAGTTTGCCGAGGGTGTGAGGAGGAATATGCAGTCAGACTGTTGAGGTCACTTACCCCACTAACCCTTAGTATGGTTGATCACGCTACACTCACACGGTCTTGGCGAATAGTATTGATTTGTTGTCCGGGTGGGGTACATGTTAACAAGTGGCAAACCTATAGGTATTTTGTAAGCTAAGGAAGGATGAAGGTTTGCTGCTAAGAGAAACTCAAAATCACATGAACCTGATGGTTCGCACCCATGGTGCTGTATTATATGCACATCCGGGAAACGAATGGCAGTTCTCAAGACCAGTAGAGCGATGTGTTAGAAGTCACTACTGGAACAGTGTGTACGCGCTATGAGAGACGTGTCACCAAAGTGAATGACAGTGTACTGCTCCCCAATATGTGTGCATACACGTCAGTCATGTAAATGAGTGTGCGCTTTCGTTTTTCCCCTTTTACCACAGCTAAAGCAGCTTCCTAGTCGATCTTTCTTCCATGATACTTTTCTGAGTGCAGGTGTATTCGCTGCAAGCTGCCCATTGCTTTCTACAGTTCCTCTAGTGTCTTCTTATCCGTACTGTCGTTCCCACCCACGGAAGCCACGGGCACAACTCTCAACTCCGACTTCACCTTCGAAAGCTGATCAAGGTCCATCTACCGGGCGACATGTGCGATGCGGACTTAGTCGTGAACCACCATCGGGAGACCTTCAACGAACTGCTACGATAGCAACTGCCGTCGTCATTCTTGATTCAGTTCTAATAGTGCCCTGTCCGTTAATCCTTGCAGAGCGGCAGCAAACACGGATGCCGTGGCCCCCTTGAACCGCCGCATGGCCTCTTGATGGTCGGCTGGGCTGTCAAACGCAGCCACCAGCGCCTTATTCGCAAAGGCCTATTCTCTCTTCGCGGGGCTCTTCATGTTGCATCCAGCACGACCTTCGCCCTCTCCTTCACATGTGTCCACAAGGCAGCCAGCTTCCCACGATCGGTTTTGATTCTGACTACTTCGGCCAAGTCCTTGAATTCGTTCAGGAACGCTCGGACGTCTCTACGTTCGAACGGCCGAGGTCAGGATATCTTCATCCTCGCTTTCATCACGCCTCCAACTGTTGTGATTACAGAAGGTTCCTGAGCTGCAAAGTTGTTCATCACATGAAATCCCGCGCAAGCAATGCGAGGTGTAGGACAACGAACGCAAACACTCATTTACATGGCTGACGTGTATCCACACATAGTGGGCAGCAGTACACTGTAAGTCGCCTTGGTAGCACGTCCTCCATAGTGCGTACACACTATTCCAATAGTCACTTCTGGTCCGCCGTCTTCTTGGCTTTGAAACCTGCCCTTTGGTTCTTGAATGTAAGCATTATACCACACAAAACAAAGTTGCAGGTTATACGACATTTGGATTGTTTGAAACGAAAGGGGGACCTTAAAATAATTGCAGTCCCCAGAGACCTGAAAAACAATTGCGACAGCAAAGTTGAGTATTGAGCTGCGTGCAACATGCTCAATGATGTCCTAAAAAGGTGATCGTGGCAGGTTTTGATAAAAAAAACTAGCCCGTCAAGGGAAACATTTCCGCAAACTTAATATTAGTTCACTTCGTCGAAATGGTAAATGAAAACGGGTCGATTGCAAAGTCTATGAGAATGCGGAAACTACGATTAGTTGTGAGTGATGTTCAGTTTATATAAAGCGGAATCACAGAATAAAATGGGGCAAACCAGCAATAAGTTTTGTGTGAACGAAGTACTTTCACATTACCAAGTATGGCTTTCACGGCTAGGAGCAAACTTAGAGCGCCGAATCCACCAATTCTGATGTTTTTCAAAATGGTGAAAGCTGTCGCTTTAATAAGCATCATCGATCCCAAACAAATCAAACCGAGATAAGCAACTTGGACTTTCGCACTTGCACCGAAAAAGTGAATGTATTTAATCATAGTTTGAACGAGTGGTATGTAAGTCAGTGTGAAGTAGGAATCAAGCAGATACCTGTTGTGATTCGCACATTGTTCTCGAATGCACGAAGCTCTCGTTGCAGTGTTCTCTTTCTTACCAGAAGCTGACTCCTTTCTCTAGCTACACGCTCCAATTGTACAGGATTCAACGTGTACGGGTTGGGATCTGTGTGGTTCCTTTAGAATTGAAAAGAGAGATCGAAACAAACGTAACTGAATTATGAGGTCTCAGAACAACGGACAAACAGTATATCTGATAAAAAATCCTGAGGATCATTGTAATCCACAATTCCACAGCTCTCTATACTGCTCACCGACATGCCAGCGACAGTAATTTTTGATCATGTGTAGTACGAAAGTTCGAGTGCGTCTAACAATATACAGCTAGCCCGAACACACCCAGCGGAATTTAAAGGGGTTTGGACTAGAATCACCATCTTTAACGATATGCGGTTATTAACGGCGATTTCCACATATAGAACTGCAGCTTTCGTAATCAAACAGATGTTTTCAGCAGATCTCTGTTAAGTTGAGGTATGAGACTCGTGAATGGTGTTCAACTTGCAGCAACAAAACGACGCGGTCAGTCAGCATTTATCAAAGAGGCAATTCAGCGTGTTAAGTAAACTGAGCGAACTCAACTTGAATTGGAAGCTATGATAAGAAGGAAGTATGACTAGACCCTGAGGGCAGTTGCGTCTGTCACTAAAGAGAATGTGCGATGTGGGCATCAGCCTCTAAATGCTATTCATACGTGTCTAATATATGAAAACACTGATCAACCAAACTGTCTTGAGCGCGTAGACCTGGTTTCAAATATCGTTCCTCGGAAGATGCAGAACTGTCGAGCAAACTAAGCGTGAAAATCGAGTCACATGTTTATTGCTATAACCGGTGGTCCGAAAGATCCAACTGAATGAAAAAGATGCAACTAATTGCGAGTGACTTTCAGTCCAAACACTGCATTAGAGTCCTCTTAAGCGTGGAGGGTGGAACAACATTTGACTGGTACTCAATTCATGAAGTATTCTGAATCCGTGGCTGCTCATCAGCAATCAACAAGTTGTTCAATTTTTAGCACGACACTAGGCTTAGCTGACCGTATCGTTCTTGCTAAACTGCGTGTTCCGGATACACACAGAGTGCACTACAGGTTTGAGTGTTTCGACTGGTTATGGTCGCGTGACGGCTTGGAATGACACTGATACGCTGTTTCACGACTCTCACTTCCAAACCGACACCGTGCGACAAGTTTGCTGTACGCCTAAATTCACCGACTTGAGATAGACGGAGAAACGATGAAAACGATAACCACTGTGGCAAAAGATACATTCAGGTCCACACGGCCATCGGTCTCACAGATAGTAATCAGACTAATCAGACTGCGATTGTTGTGGGTTGGTCTGGGAGTGGATACCATTACGATTTCGAGCTGTTACAGGTGTGGCTAATGTTGACTGGCAACCTGGGGTTAACTGCGTTTAGCTAGATCAAATGAGTTAATCGGATCAGCAAAAACAAAAACCGATTTCGGCTCCCCATACACGGGCTATGGAATATCTGACGTGTCTAAACGAAAACAACTACGATCGTAGGGCGTCGAGTTATGCATGAACCTCAGACAGTGTTACATGGCTATCAAAAGTTAACTTAAAATGTACCGTGGGGTGTTTTAGTATGACTGAATTTGGTACGGGCCAAACACAGTATGTTTCATACTGTGCAAAGTAACCGTCAGGATAGTCATATTTTTACAACGACCTGATCAATCTGTAATTAAAAGAATTAAAAGAATTTAGTTTTCGCGGAAAAGAACTGTAAGGTGTGACAGTTGGTTTTTTATGTGGTCATTCGTAAGCAAACAGTGAAGCGACTGCAAAGTAAGTAAACTTTACAAGGATTACTGGAAAACAGTTTTCACTTTTTTAATCACAAAAATCGAAATACACCATGTGCGAATTTTACATGTTAAGTATTTTGGAGAACTGTCACTAATTTTCCCGCAATTTTTTTAAGATTGCAAATTTCGTTTTCTCATTTTTAGATTTTCTTCAGATTTTTCTGTATAATTTCTTTGTGATTGTATTCCAGTGGACTTTCTAAAGAAGTTTAATTAGGACTACATGGGGTCTGTTCCAAACATCTAATACTTTGATGTAAGAGTCAAGCTTTGAAGTCACAATACGCGAGTTGACTAGTTGGATCAGGTGGTTCGTATTGTGCATCCGAGCAGCATAAAGTAGGTGTGATTTTGACCATCCAAATGGAAAAGGTTAATATTTGCTTCCTGACCAGCATTACTGGTTAAATTGCTCTTTCAAAAAATAATCAACTTGACTCATCAATGGGTACCAGTCTAATTAGCTGTAGTAAAATACGTCTGATCAATCCGAAAGCCAGAACGGTAAAGTGTCAAACGTTCTGGACCATCATGGTTTTGGATAATCCAGAAATGAAAAACGATTGAGCGGCTACGACAGAAGCACACCTGAAGTTTTGTTGATTATTTAATTTTTAAACACTTACAACTGTTTGCGGATGAGTAGTAGGAGAGTTTGGCTTTTCATATAAATTGAAAATCATGTACAACTGATCGGAGCTACCGCATTCTCATAGACCTTCCAATCGATCCTTTTTGAAAAGGAGGATTGGACTCGAATTTCGCTCTTGTTTACGCTCGTCAGTAGTGCACGTCCTTGCCACGGCCGGGACTAGAATCCCGGGCACGCTTTTATGGGGTAACCGTATTAGAAGAAAATTGATAAAATTTCTCTTATCATCCTATTCGCTGTGGGTTACATTCCGCATGACATAGAAGAAGCCAGAACAATAAAACACCGGTTGTTGACTTTAAATAGGTTCAAGTAATATTCAGTAATATTCAGTCAGTTCACGAGATAAAAAAACACTCAGCTTTCACATCCGAGCGTCCTTATTCGCCGAAGTGCGGATCAAGATGACGAAATTACAACCTTTGGCAGACGACGTTGATGACTTTGACACTAAACGTCCTCTCAGGTTACCGGGTTAATTTTTACGACTTTTGTATGTCGTTAGTACGAAGTCACATAAAAGACGGAATGACATCAAACAGTGGGTCTCGTGTTTTCACGTATTTGTACAAGAAATGAACATCCTAAGCTACACGATGAAAAGCCGTGAGAGCTTCTGAATTAATTTGTACGTTGCATGTACAGCGCGAGTGGCCGATAGCACCACCAAGGGTAAAACGGTGAAAACGTTGTGAAGGCCGTCAAGAAATTGCCTCAAGTTCACTCAGTAAAAGTGCAACGAAACACAACCCTGGATTGACAAAAATTGTTTATTTTCAAGAAACACAGCTTGAACCACATATCAAATTGTGACGGACAACCGGGACCATGAACTGGTTACGTTGATGGCGGTAGGACAGGCGGTCAAGTGCTCGTCCGTAACGTTTTGAATGTTGAAAAGTTTGTGCGTATACATCAGTCCTACCCTGAACGAGGATGTCATCTTCAGGTTTGTAATATCTTTCTACCGATAATTGCTATTTAGCCACCAGAGATAGACAACACAGACAGGAAGGCATTTAAACATGTACTCGTACACACACGTTATTTAGTAAAACTTGAACGAAGCCACAACCTAAAGAACCAGTGAACAGGAAACGCTTTAATTACATCGGACAATCTTCATCAAGCGTGAACACATGCAGCAAGAGTCAGTTGGTTTCAGTAATCAAATGGCACATGACCTCTGTGACAGACAGAGGAGCAAACGGCCATCAACAGAAATACACGTCGGTCGAGTTTGTGGGTCAGTTAAGGCCATAATATGAAAACCATAACAACATGCGCCAGACGTCCCGTTTTTGTGTGTACGCGTTCGGCCTAGGCAGAGAAGGGTGGTGGTGATGATAAGTCATGCGTTTACAAGTCGACCTGCAGACAGTCACAAAACGACCGCGCTATTCTTAGTCTATGATGAAAGTATATATACGTGAAAGTATACGCAAAGTATCGAGCAAACTATAACCGATTTAATTAGGTAGTGTGAAGCGCCCTCGTCGTTTCTACCGTAACATTCTTAATCACTGGCGTAAGGGTACACACATAGAGACGTTAGTTTGACGCACACTGTTTGCATTGAGATTAGCTGACAAACCCGTTGTAAGATAGACGCATATAGCGCCTATGGAGTGGGATACCGAAAGAATGGGCTCTTCTCAGCATACACGAAGGCTATGGGCTTGAGTCATGGTTCTCTCATGTTTCTGATGTATACTAAACCTGCGTAATGGTGGGAATGACTGGAAAAGGATCAGTTAATCAAAAACATACTCTTCAACAGAGCATCACTAGAATTCAGTACTAACGATGCTTGTTTCCTTCTATACAGACATTCACTTCGACTACTAGAATGAGTCTTCCACAAAGATGCATCTTTAAACACCCATGGCACTTAATTCTCTGTCGATTCTATTCCATCCTCGGCATAACAGTTTGGCAAGGATAAGAACGGTGGTATATCATATGAGAAACATCTGATTTTCAAACGTGGCTGTGGTTGTAATGAGTGGACTGGACCGTGAAAAACTGAGATAAAAAGTCACAGCTATGTTATATATTGGAAACTCAGAGTAATAGACTGATGAGTTGTTAACCTATTTTCGATTCACAGTAAGCCAGTGAATACTAAGCTATATGGTCTGGCGTGGATTACGTGGAATTTACAAGGCAAACGAGGAATCACGGGAAGAAACGACGTACACTCAAAACGGTTAGTCATGATATAGTCTAGCAAAACGTCGCAAATAAGCTTTTTAGGATCAACACGTTGAGATCAAAGCTGGGTTCAAAGAATCGGCGGGTTACTTTTGGTCTCAGCTGGTTAAACTCACTCAACGGAAAGGCCACGAAATGCAACGGTGACTTAACCCCCAACGCGTATAATAGGGGGCCCGAATCCGGTTTCATATTCACGCTTCAAATCAATGATTTCGAGGTAGAATGAAAATCATAGGCCGATGAATTATTCCTCACTTCAGCAATCCAAGCTAGTGCTGCAAGCACAATGATAGCTTGCCAAGTTAGCTATCCACACGATTGGGTTTGTGCCGGTGGCTGACTACTGTAAATAATGACCCAGTCCATTCATGGACAGCCAAAATGTCATACCGAAGTAGATTTGGTATAAAATTACCTGAGGTACCTCAGAAATACACCTCTATGTGTCAAAGAATGCGACTCGGACTGCCACCTACGAGGAGTAGAGCTATCAAGGTCACTATTGTTGGCTCATCCTGTGTTTCAGTGGGGGGTACGATGTATGGGCGTACAACAGACAAACTTCAATAAACATGTAGGCTAACAGTGGCAGAGAAGGTTTGGTCGTTCTGGAGGGGTAACATATATCAGTGTGAACTAAGTACTAGCAGATCATGAGTAATCTTCATATACAGGATTTCTAACAAACTTAGTACAATGACTTTTCCGGAAAGTTAACAGTTTTTTGGAACATACCTCGGTTCAACTGTTACTAAGGGCAGTCTAATCAAGTGTTAACGATGAGTGGGGTTTATACGCACGGATTAGTTTACTGCGTTAAAACGATTATAGTTCTATCAAAAAACAACTAATCCACCGGATTTCGATGCTAAGGAGCCACATAAAACACGTTTACCAACCCTTCGGGTATCAGGGTGCATCTTTAATTGCGACTGTTTTGATTGCTCTATCGGCCACTTGATGAACACAAATGGAAATTAGTATGAACGTTTTTCTTCATGACAAACCGCGTTCACTATGTGAACGGAAGTTTGGTATCATGCAACACGGCATATTTATGACAATCCTTGATGTGAAGTATAAACAAGTAGAGCATCTACTGTGTAAATGGTGACATCACGGGCCATAAGACTACCATAGGACCACTGACAGTGCGTTCAAGGGCTAGTTACAGCCTCGTTAAAATTAGCCCAAGGCGAGGGATTCAACACAGTCGAAACCAGTAATAAGCTGTCGGTTTGAGACTGAGTACCACGAAGCCGCGTGGCCTTTAAGTGTTACGTTCCACAGCCAGATGGAGCTGAACGTTTGAATACGCCAGTGAGGTCACGTTTAATATGAGGTTAACGACATGGTGGTCAGCACAGTTGCATCATGAAAGCATGGCAGAAGTTTAGTTATCGGTAATGACAAGAGTATGCACCAATGAGGAGCTCTACCAAACGCAAAACTCGAGTTATCGACAAATTCACAACTTGCACAAATTAGACAACTTTGGTGGTGAACACCAACTTGTAGCCGTATCAGCTTACCTCTTCCATTCAAATTCTGGGCTGATTTCAATGTGGGTATTTCCTAGTGATTGACTGTGTGACTTTAGATTGGGACGCTGTAGAGCATATACACTTGATGTCGGTGACTTTCCGTAGCTAGGCGCACTCGTGTGGCTCACCGAATGGTTTGAACCAACAGAAGAATCGTGATATTGGTTTGCCGGAACTACCAACCCATCAGCTATCTTTGGACTGTCAGGTGAGATCCGTGTTCCAAATGAATGTGGCTTAGAAACTAATGGGATTCGAGAGGCACATGTAGAAGCGTTGAGCATAATCTGAGCAGTCGAGTCGGGGGGGCGGTCAGAAGTTTCAGCGTATGTGTTTTCCATTTCGATAGCATTGCGAACATACTTCGTCGACTCTAGAACACGAGGTAGACGATGAAGCAAACGTTTGACCAGACGATAACGCTCATACAATGGTTTCATAGTTCGTTTGGAGACTGCGTCTTTTGGACGGCCATATAGACGTTCAAAATATAGTAAGCCTTTTTGCAGGTCGATCTTTTCTTGTTGAATCTGAGTCGAACGAGGGATGAAAAGTAGTAACTGTTATGACCTTATGGTGTGAAAAGAACAGAAAACAAAGGGTGAACGTTCAGTAAAAAGCAGTATGTACGGGAGACTCGCCTTGTTCCGTATGTGACGGAAAAAAAGCCTACTTTGGTAAGCGTAGGTCATCACTGTCGGGTATTTGCACTCCGTTTTTTCGCGGATAAGACGAAAAGTTTCTAATGGTGGTACTCTATTGATAACCGGACAGATTTCAACCTTTGACCTCTCTACTGATAAGTAGTGTGACATACATGACCATTTTAGAAGAGGTGCAATTGCGAAAAAGTCTGGGTTTCGGCTGGATTCGAACCATAGACAGATACGGAATTCCCAAATACGGCAAGTCCTGTGCCTGGTGAGGTACGAAGCCACACCGAAAGCCCAAAAATTTCAAGTTTTGACACAGCCACTTGTCTAATCTACCGTCATACGGAATCCATTGGACTGCCTTCTTGTTTCGTGGTTACATTTTCAGGCAGATTCTAAACAGAAGATTGGTACAAAGGAAGGACTGTTAAGATTCCCTGATAAACTATGAAGCCGGTATAACACGGTTGTTCGGCTAAGATCCTTCACGCTCTTCTGTTGTTAGTTTTTAACACTCACTGTATACAGGTTTTGCGGGAATAACGTGATAAAATGTAGTGCAACTCAGAATGAAACATTCGTCCTTTTAACAATCTGGATGTGGTTTCTTGTCGGAGCATATATATTGGCTCTCAGGCAAGCGCCTGGCTTGTCTACCTGGACACTGAATTATGGGGTTTAAGCTTCACTGTAAATTGCCCGCCAGTTCTGACGGATTCATTTGTATGACTTGTTTCTAAGCGCCAACGATACATCGTCCTGAGAGCATCATGTGAAGGAAGTTCGCTGTGTTGTTCCAGTACTATGCAATGGAGCTGTAGGTATACATGCAGGAAGACCAACCTGTGCATCTAATATCCGAACACGCATCAGAATCTATTACGAAGCAACAGCAGATGACAGTAGGAGCATCGTTATGGAACTCCCATCTATCCACAGTAGGTAGGATACCGGATGAGCACATTAGGTAGTTCCTGTTAGCATGTAAGCACAAATTCCAGTATCTGTTTGACTGAATGATCTATCGGCGAAAAGACGGGATCATAATGGGCCCTCTTCTAGACCAAATACTGGCTAACATATCCCTGGAAATGAACGAACAGACAAAACTAGTAGAACTGATCAACCGATGTCTAGCATGCAAACGCTATGTAGATGATAGTTTCTGTACCGTAGATATCAGTACTGATATTGTTTCCTTACTATCACTAGCTAGCTCGATTCACAAGATTCTGAAGTTCACCATGGAAGCATAATAAGACAGAAGGCTAACTCTCTTTCTTTTCGCGTTTTCGAGACGTCCAGATTGCTTCAATATGGCATACGTAGGAAACGGACATAGAACAAGCGGTGTACCAAATTCCACAGATTTGTATCATTGAATCAGAAACGGAACATGGTGTAGTGTCTACTGAACAAAATCTGTGAATTTTGCGATGACAGCACGCTAGTTAAAGAACTCAGACTTTAACATGGCACATTGCTTGGGAATGATTGTGCCCACGAATTCTTGGTTCGTAATGTGGGACCACAGGATCCTGAACCCTCTGTCGGGTGAAGAATGGTAGAAACAAACTTCCGAAATAAAAGAGAAAATCTCCAGTTCGTCATAGGATTTGACAAGACGTTGAGGATGACTTCGCACGATGAACAACCACGGCCATCATTCGTCCCTAGGCACATCGTCACATAAAACACTTACTGCCCAATAGTGCCATCTCATTTTGTAGTAACTCACTCTCCTGCTCTTGTGGAGCAAGGTTTATCGGTCACGTAACCTGTAAACACCGTCCTGTTTGGTTGACGACCGGATAGCAGTGAAAGATCTGCGCAAGTGAAGTCCACCGAGTCGACCTGCATTGCAGAACCAATGTGGACGTCACATTTAGGCGGATCCACTTCACCAGACGTGTTCCTACTAGAGACATGAAATGTCGTAGAATGACTGCTGCGGAAGCTATCTTAATGCAACTGTAAAACCCTAAACTGTGCGCACAAGGTCTTTTATTCAAGAACTGAAGTTATCATGACCTGCTGTCACTGGAACAAGTGACGCATCATCATAGCAAACAAGCCAGTTATCCCCAAATGACACTGAATTCACATTGTGTTAGGGCCAACGCAATCTTCGTATGATGTCTATTTTTAAACTTATTGTTTTATATTTGGTCTGAAGACGACAGTGAGATCGAACTTGTTCGACATGTCCCGACTTCTGATGAAATCTCTCGTTATGTTTGAACAACTTTCAGTGCAAGCTTAATTACTACCGAAGTAGTGAGAAGAATCGGTTCACAACCTCCACAACTGTCACAGCGCGACTGTTATCAACCAGTGACTGTTGCCAACAGATTCCACAAGCCATGTTGGTGTACACGAAACAGTTGGTACGTAAACTCCACCACCGTTGGCCGATAACTTCCAAACTACTTGAACTTACAGTAAGCGTGAACCGTATAACATCACCGAACGCGTGTTTGTTGGCTGGCGTGTGTGACACTGTCAAGCAGTCGCCCACACCCCCACCCTCCTTCACTTGACTGTGACCCGTCCCACATCTGTGATGTTTTAACGACCCATTTGACTGATCCTAATTTTTGTGTACAATTCGCCTACACTGTACGCCTAGTGATAATGACAGAAAGCGGCTGCTTACACTTCTTACGAAAATCCAGTTCATCGACTAGCGGCCTATAGGTGAAAAGACCACTGACACAGCAGAACAAGTATAATGTTCATATAATTTCGTACCACACCACCCTATCACTTCCAGAACGAACGTTTTCAACTTCAAGTCAGAGTAAAACACTGCAGAATCGAATTACCTGTTCGCGCTGAGAATTCAAGAATAAACTCGAACTGGTTGTTAGGTTGAAACAATGTTTTTTTGTAATAACGTAAGAACGATTAGAGACCTACATAGTAATATAGCATTATTGCCACGAGTATGCGATGGATGTCAACTGTCGAATAACTAGTGGGAAACTTACACAAACTCAGATTGTTCTAGCAAGTTCAGCATAATTAAGTTTAATATACCCAGCCAGTTACTCACCATCTAAAATTGTCTATGCTCTATAGATCCTGCATTTGTAAAACTTTCTCATTCTCGTCACACGTGAATCTGGTACATTGGATAACTACAGAAACTCTTCCACTGGTGGTATGATCAAGGCCAACTAGTTTTAACGGACCTAAAAACTTGCTTACCAGTGTTGCGCCCACGCAATCAATAAACAGGAGGAAGAGCGGGCTAGACGGCTGCCAATGAAAGTGCCGCAGCCGGGAGAACTAACTAGTTTCTAGCTCCAATTTTTGCCCCGGTGAAGATATAGTACGCTTTAAAAACACCGTCAGCTGGCGTGTTCATCAAACTCCCCAATGGTCCACAGCCTCGGAATAAAACAGTACCGTATGCTTTTGCCACTGGTATGATACTTGCTGATCAAGAAGCCTGAACACCACTCACAAGTAATTGCAAGTGAATACTCAGGTGGTTCGGTCAACCTAACTGTGGGGTTGATATCGTAGTTCCACCCAGATAAAATGGTGAAGATCAGAACTGTTAGTAAGCTCCAGCAAGAACAACCTAATTCAAGAGGAAGATCAACAAAGTCCAAATGTTGTGATAAAAATGGACGGTATGCAAGTCGTGGTTTGAAAACTTACGATATCACCTACACCTTACATGGAGGTGCCTATACATATATATACACACCGAGTGATGGGTATTTTTTGTGAAGTTTCAAATCCACACCGAGATTCCTTGTCAGACAAAACCATATATACGTAAACACATCTACGCAAAATGTTTTTCGGACAGAAATTGATGGATTCAACTGATAGGAACCGAAATATTCCATTATTTTGAAAATAAGCACTTCTTTGTTCAGACTAAACGAACTGAAGTATTCAAAATTTATCTAACGTATAATCCGACATTAGAAATAATATTCTATAAAGTTTACAATGGTAAAAGTATGAGGACTTGATTAGAACCGGACGATCATAACATATTTTAGTTTGAAAAACTGTCAACATTACTGAAACGATTTCAGTAGTTCGCAATATTGGAATGAAGTAAACGGTGAGGTTAGGTAAGTAAATCGTACAATGCAACTCACGAGTGAAGTATTCGGCAGTTGAGAGGAAAAAATCATGTTAGTGGTTCATTTTTACAGTCGACTTGTGCAACACCTAAGGAATTAACAGGAAATCACTTGAACTAATAACAGAAAAACCACGAACACGGGAACGGACACAGATTTCTGGTTGGACTTAGCTGGCGGGTTTCGGAAATGTGGTTGAGAGGATTCGCATAAGGAGAAATTGAATGAAATCGAGGTTTGAGAGAAAACGAATGTTTTGGCATAATGAATAAAAACAGGTAGGCGAGGTTGTAACCAAAAAAATGAATAAAATCCGCGGATTTAGAGAAAACAGACAACATGAAATGTCAAGCAAACGACAGGAAGGTGTAAGTGCATTTACAGTACGGAGGACAAGCTTGAACGAAGCACATAAGAAGTTCAAGGGTAAATCACAAAATGTAAATTCTGCAGCTCTATCAGAAACAGTGTTAGTTTAAATAAACCACACCGAACTTTTACCTTATTTAAGGTCTAAATGTTATGCACATTGGGGGTGGGAATGACCCTGCTTTTAGTATGCTATTTTGAGAACATTGATGTAAATGCTCGCGACAGTTCGGCCTTTTAGAGCGCTAAAGAACATTAATCATCTTGGCCGGTTCGGTATGATGAAGGTAAATGCCAGAATGTCAAATTCCGAAAACGACGTCACGCGCGTAGTGTGACAGAAACGGGCCCTTCGAAGCCGGTGTGATGGTCACATACTACGAACAGATGAGTGAACGAACAACTACACCGAACGCAGCCTGATGAACAAGTAAGATGATATAACCTTTAGGCGAATAAAATCTGACCGAGTCAAAAGCAAGTGTCCTGACAAAGCGAGGTGAGCTGCGACTGAGTAAAACATTTATTGAGAAAAACACATTATCACTCTCTTGACACAGTCAAGAGCATTAGTGCAATTTTTGAGACAAAAGCGGGTTGTCATTCAGCGACATCCAAAGTGAATAAGTTAGAAAGATTAACTCGTCAGCGATAGAGAGGGATTGACAACAAGCTGACTGTTGAGAAACCGTGATGTGACATCGAGTGTTTAGGAAAGAGCATTTGAAAATGAACGTTTCTAATAGGTATATGCAACTGGGTGAACTACAGAAAGTGTATAGGAATGTGAAAGCTGGGGTAAATTGTGAGTGATGTTCAGTCTATATGGAAAACGAAATCTCCTGGTATTAATTAGATGTGCACTTCTTTGCCGGTGGTTCTCCAACAGTCATCTGCTTAGTGTTTAGTGATATCCCACGCTAAGAGAACTGCGAAAGGCTCACCTAAATTTTCAGTGCAGCTTTCCATACTACGTGCCAACAGACAATCTGCACAGCTTGGTTAGTCAGACCTGGGTTATCTCATTACGTAGGGCCGCAAGTTCAATAGAGGTGGCTATTTCACTTGCAGAAGGGAATTTATATGCAGTGGAAGAGGAATTTTCGGTGGGGTGCCAAAATAACTGTTTAATGTTTTGCTTTTGCAAATGTGATCCAAAAAGGCAACTGACACCTTCCAACTGCTTTGGTAGGTTCCGTTTTTGCTGCAATTTTTATTACCGAGTACTGTTCAAGTAAACAGAAAAGTAAATCAATGTAATTCGCATTTAATCATTGACGAAGGTGATTTGTCAGCGCGTTGTACTTTGGTTTAAATGCATGCTGGTCCTCTGAGTGAAGTCTTTTCAGGTAAAGGGATGAAAATCTGTTGGTTCGTAAAAATTGCACCAAAACGGCAAGGAAAGCCGCAGTGAAAGTTTAACTAACTAATTAAAACATCACATTAAAGAGATTTCCTGATTAACAAGTAGTCCGAAGTATGCCATGGTTTATTAAAACTGTGAACACGGACTAGCTGTTGATGTGCCTTGCGATTTGCGTAAGGAGCTCAGTGCAGATGTGCAACTTTATGATAGGCAGTAGGAATAATTCTTTCAATTACATGACCTTAACTATGTGGTGGCGACCATAGTCTAAGAAGATGTAGAGGATGTTTAAAACGCAAACTCTTTACGCTGCCAAATCGCGTTAATTAGTTATTATTAGTGTTAAGTATCTGGTTCAATTCCCCTACACCAACCCGAATTCTCAACAGTTTGGTTCTACTGTGACTATTTTATTTATTAACAATATAAATGAATAGAATGTTGTGGTATACTAAAATAGTTTTTGGCTGAGATGGTTGAGTTGACATTTGTCTTGGCGTTTACCAAGCAGTCAACCATTTTTCCGATCGTTTCGGAAGAGCTGAATGTGTCAGGTTATGCCGACTCTTGAGTTTCGGGGGCGGCGGGAGGGTGTACGTTAGTACGTATGGTTTTCTGTTGTTCTGACTGCAAAACTTTCAGTGAAATTCACTTGTATCAGCATCTCTTAGAGCAGATAGAGGAGTCACAATCTTTGTTTTTTTTAGTGAGCCCTCAATGAATTTTGTGTTTTTCATTCAGAACAGAGTGCTGCTTCCTATGAGCTTACTTTCAGTGGTTTTCTAACCAACATTGGCCAGTTAGTCACACAGCATACACCGGTTAAAGGGAAAGCCAATAGTTCTGTTATCAACAATGACTTTTTTCCACAAAATAGCTTCGAAGTTTTTTGAAGTCACTAAAACTGAGTGCTGGAAAAAAGAGAACAAACACAAAGTTGTCACGTGGCGTAAATTTCAGTTAATCCTAAGAATCAATTTAAAACATGAATATTCCACGTGAAAAGATTTACGTTTCAAATTAGATAAGCTAGAACAAGTGAATATAGAATTGATATTAATTGAAGAGAGTGGGCTTTCTCCGAACCTCATCGGAAGGGTCAGGAAGTTTAACGCTACACTGAAGCTAATAAGTTTGATATACGAGAAGTTTAATCTCGAATTCTTTTCCAACACTTTCTACTAACTAGCCTTCTAAAATCTTGGGCTAACTATTCGAGTTAGATCCCGAATCCGAGAAGAGTCTCCATCTTATAGAGAAGAGTTAACAGAGGGCCACAAGGTGGATTAATGAAGTTATTTAAATACGCCTGGATGAGCCGCTTGTTGTGAAATTATTTTCCTATTTTTTACCGTGATACCCTAGATAACGTGATCTCTGAAAGCATGGGATCCTCCACAATCCCAACTGACAACCGTCAAACATGCCTACACTTAACATAAACCACCGGCCTTAGAATGGCTTGTTACATCTGTTCAAATAGAAGACGTTTGAGCACATCCAGTCTGGAACATCTTAACTAAACATATAACAGCGCTGTCAACTGATGAGTCCAAGAGCAGAGTTGATGAATCCCGATTAGATAAAAAGCCAGCATTGCAGGTGGCGTGATCCTCGGAAGACTTCCAGCGGATCGAAACTCATTTAAACTATTGTTATTGTTAATGTTTAATTATTTGTCAGTCCCTGAATGAAGTAAGATGGCACTGAGCTCGAAAAACTTCTGTTGACACACCACACTTTTGTTCGAGAATGTAAGATCGCCCACGTCTTAGTCAATTAGGGAATCAGTTAAGGTTTATGATGGTTGTCAACACGAAATTCTTATGATGATGAGTGCTGATTGCGCACACGCACTTGGTAGGAGTTGTCTGAAAGAAACTGAGAGTGGAAAGTGACAATACCATAAACCACTTTTTTAGAGTTTATCTGGGGAAAACAAATGTGATAGTGCGTATAACAAAATGGCCTCATGGACAGGATTGAAAAAGACCATGTGCGAATGAGCATACATGTGAACATGGACAGTTATTAGATGTCAAAGTCCTTCTGTCATGGATAGGTATATATCGCCTCAATCAAAGTGTACGCAGTAGGTACTACGGTCGTAATTGTCTCGAAACCACTGGCGTTAAACATCTCTTAACCACGTCTGCACTTGGTTACCTTAACCATGAAGAAATAGTCTTAGAATGGCTTAATCTCATGGTCTTTCTGTTACACACTGAAGACCATAACCGGTGTATGTGCACATTATAATGCATGTACAAACAATGATATCAGAAAACCATACGGATTTTAAGCGTGTAACATTTGAAATAACTACTCCAAATACTTCAAAAACTTACCGTTTCTGATAATCCAATCGATTTATGTACCGATGCCCTTCGGATGTATTTTAGTTGAGTCCTATACATTCGTAGTCGTGAATGTCTGCGATGCGGCTTTCAAGCCTTATTAGCGATCTTAGAACGCAGTATATGTTACAAAATTACTAAGGAAGTATGCAGTACTCAGATATAAACGTTCACTTAAAAACTGTAACGTGATAGGATGCAGTTCAGCCGCGTCCGATTTGTCAGTATGCTAATGGCTTGAGGAGATACGGTCTGCCCCAAATTGCCCATTATCGCGGGCGACCGGGCTTAGTATTATTTAACAAGTTCGCGATGAACATTGTGAAAATTGACGGGGAATCCAAAGGATGAGGAGACCAATCACCCCGGGTTAATAGTTTGAGAATGAGTAACACGACGCATTTATAGCATGGCAAGCTTGAACGGTTGCAACCGTGATCAAAGTCAACCATCAACGCAAAATGAAATTCTTCCTCCAGCTTAACGAGGCCTGTGAGAAATTCACCTGCCAATATTTGCATCACCGGTCGCAAACGATGATTGTACGACTGATGCAATAGTGTAGTTTGTCCCGTTTATCAAAAATTTGGCTCAGAGTACCATGCATACACTGTACGTGCACTACCGAGCGCAAAACACAAACTCAGTCCACAACTCCCAGAAAGTGTGCGTCACGCATACACACGTGGACGCAGGTGCAAAGCAGCACACGCGGTCGGGTTCAACTGATCTTGCTTGATGTGGCAACCTCATACCCGTCGACTTGTAGCAAGGTGCCCACTCAAAATCCTCAACTGTTTTGACAAATTCCTAATGGCTGCGATCAAAACTTCCAGTTCTTAGTGTTACGTCCAGTTGTTCGACGACTCAGTAGAAGAAAAGCCAACTGAGTAATTTTCACGCATTTTTAATAACGGTGTGCGATTAGTTCAATAAATAACAAGGGACCCGAAACAGTGCCGCCTGTGTGTTGGAACTAGTTGCAAAGTTTAATCAATTTAATTCATAATTACAAAGAAATGAGGTAAATCTCATCGAAATCAATTCCATACTTTCGACATCACTTCGTACGTTAATTCCGTACAAAGTCAGTAACGAGTACATAGAAAGATGTTCTACAGTTTCAGCCTCTATGCATTAAAACTGGTCCGCGAGTTGTTGGGATATTCTGACGATTCATATTGCCGACTGGGTTACAGAACTACGCGTTGACATTTAAGTAGGACCAGTTTTCCCCCATTATTCTCAAGCAACATATTCGTTCGAGTCAGTTACGTTTATAGAATGATAACAGATTAAACAAACGAACTCATGCATTGTGACAGAATGGTAGAGTTGATCTAGTCAACAGCCATAACTTGGTTTTTGTAGTGGGTGTGGGTGTGACACGAATGAGTACTCGGAAATTTTCAGTGCAACAGACGCAGTTAATCAGATAAGGAGGTAGATGCAGGCTCGTAACAGGCAGATCAGTAAACGACTCAAAATTTCATGTAACCACTAATAGACTAGCAAGTGAAGTGAATAGAACGTAGTCAGTGAGTACATGTTGGAGACCACCTGGTAAACTAAAGACATTTTTCAAGAACAGAATAGGAAAACATGAAAATTCACACAAACTCGACATTGAAGAGATGAAAGACGAAAAATAAAAATGTAATAAATAATCGTCCCGTGTGTGCTGGAGTACCAAGATAGTGTTAAGTTCACTATCATCCGTTTTTGAACAAAGAAAGAATTTTTTCTAATGTGTACAGCTAGTGCCTTGAAAAAAATTAAAGTTCATTTGTTTACATTCTGACAGACAGAAAACTTTTGAGGGATCAATCACATTACCACTTGCGAGAAAATGCTTTGTTGTGACACGATTAGCTATTCCGGTTTTGATATTCAAAAACCATCTCAGGATGAACGCCAAGTTTCGAATGTATAGTACTCTCACTGTACCGACTATATACTGCAGTCTGCAAGTACTGGTATATACTTGAATACGGGGTGGCTGGAAAAGAAGCCGGGTACTGAGTGTAGCATGGAAAATTGAGCTGACGTCAACATGCGCTTCAGCACTGACTTCGGTCTTCGTCTTATCAAAGATGTTACAATACCTTTCAAGGGTAAATATACGTATATCGGCTGGTCGGGTAATTAAACAGCTTGGCGTCGCAATGATAAATTTACTGCTGAAATCGACCTGTTTTCATTTTTGGACGTCCGGCTTACCCGGCTTGAAGACGGCTCCTTTAAATGATACTGGCATTTTGCACACAGCCCTAGAGTTGAGTTGTGATTGGTAACTGAACAAACTCTTCCAGTTTGTCAGAATACACCATTCTGTTTCTCCGTTAGATTATTAGTTCGTGTAAGTAAATGTCTTGAACGAACAAAACCTTGCGTAAACATACGTCTTACACAAATATTTGGGCTTTATCCGAATTCACGCGAGGATAAAACTGCTCCGAACATGTAATAAAGATCTGAGAAAATGAAGCAAAAACTGGTGTCTTTTTGAAACAGTATGACGTGGAGTGCCGAAATCACATGACCGGAGCAAGACTTTCGTCACAAGCAGAAAACTGCAACCGCTATCTGTAAGTGTGGAGGAGATGAGGAGTCGTTCTGTTGTCTATTCAAAGTCACGGTTAGTAGATCGAGATTACTGTTCAGTCACCAAACTCCAAACCAAACATCAAAAAGAACCTCAGTCAATTAAAAGAATGTGTCCAGCACTTCTTCCAAATGATTTTTTGGCACTGCACTGATAAGCTGACATCAGTGCATAATGGCTAACTAGTGTACAAAGCCAAAGTTGATCAGTTATCCCCATTTTAATGTTCAAACAAGACTAAAACGCATCTAGCAGTGTCGGTACGGAATCGTTATCGTCTTGACCATGTCACTGACAAAATTGTCAAGTTGGATGGATCTCGCCTAACACAAAACAGTACAGTACGAGAGAGAGACCGAAAAACGCTTCGAAACATCAAATTTGTGGACACATGATTCGAACGGATTTAATTACAAGCTTGTCGGAACTAGTAACTGCGGCTAAGTGAGAATCAAACAAGAAACGTAGTTTTGAGAGTTGCGGATTTATGAAAGCAAGGTTATACACCTTTGTCAGATTGCAATTTTCCACCATTCATCGGCGACTAACCTTAGATGTAGAAATGTCACACACATCAGGAATGCCATGTTTTCAAGTATAAATGACAAACATGAGGCAGCCGTATTTTAGACAAAAAAAGATAAACTGAAGACAGTTATTTCCGAACTAGCACAGCTCGGATTTTTAGTCGAAAATGATGGATGTGTAAAAAAGGCACATTACGTTATCGACAATATTGTTAAAAAAAGGATGATACAGACCATCTTCTGCACCCTGATCATCGCAAATGAAGACGGGGATGGTGACAAATACCTCCTATAAGGGATTAGATGCACACACATACAAGAAAATAACAGTACACCGTAGAGCTTGTAAGAAAACGTGAGTTTCTGAATCCACTTTATACAAGCTTGTTCAATATAGATCCTAGTCCAAACCATCAGAGAAAACATGTGGCAATCACGAGCGGCAAATATGTTCTAACTAAGGTGGACATCAGTCGACGGGGCAGTGAACAGTAAAAATGTCCGCGTAAGTCTACACCACCCTTGAATGCTTCGTACGAATTGTGTTTCGTGAAGTGACTGAAGGGACATATGTGACTGCATACATACAGTTGTAAAAGTACGATTTCTGTGTCGTCAATGAAAATATGTCCTATACAGCCGGCTTCAAAAAAAGGTTGTAGACCACACGGTAGAATGTGCACAAGCATGATCTGTCAATACTAACTTGGTCGGCGGTCATCAGCGACAGTGACTCAGGGCGACAACAAGAACGTCTCTGCTCGTCCAACACAGCAGTAAGCAGTTCGCGGAAGGAGCGCAATTGTGAAAAAAGAGTATCTGATGGACAGTCCAAACAGGAAACCCCGGCTTCATTGGCTGATCCGTTTTGATCAAGTTGATTTGCGTTCTTGAGTGCAGATGACGGGGAACCAGCACCAACTGATTCGCGCGATTTTCTCAAAGAATATGATGAAGAAATGTCCTGAGATGGTGTTTGCGTATGATTGATAGACGACTCGAGTAGTGCAGAACGTTTTGACGAAATATCTGCGTCCCAATCACAAGGCTAACAGAGGGTTGTACAAAAACATTGTTAATCGGTATGTGATTTCTGACATCACTCGTTATTTATATTTTATAAGGCTAACCATTCACAAGCCACATCGGTTCAGCAACTGCGAACAACACACAGCTGGGTTTATAGTTCAGCTATCAGTCGTCAAGGCTTAAAGGATGAGCTAACTCGAGATGGCACTTCATATGAGGAAATGATGGTTCGTTTGCCTGCGAACACGACATTCGTGCCGAATTATTGCATTCTACACCTCACTAAACTTGTATTACGTGTATAAAAAGATGCAAACGAGACAAAAATTCGTTATAAAATCAAAGTATGTGGTGCCTTCTTAATGAGGCGGACTTTGTGATCATCAAAACAGATCCCCCTGTACTAACTTCTCATTATCAAAAACAAGGTGCAGGTCCCTTTAAGTCACTTGCGTACGTTACACCTGTACAAGGTGAGCCAAGTTTCAATTAACCTCATGAAGCAATCACCGATCCACTGAGCAGAGGTCTGTTGAAAGATTTTGAGCACCCGTTTTCATCTTGACTTTGAGATTCCGCTTTAAAACATACACCAAGTAAGTCAAAAATGTACCAGCCAACCTCTACAGGAAGAGAAATCATATACACGAGCACGGACCCTGCCAGTTATGTTGGGTCGGGTTCATCCGGTGTATAACTCACGCACTATCTGTGCTTCTATTGATCCTGGACAAAACCGCAATGATAAGATGCCGGTCAATTACATATCCTAACCGGAAATATAAAAGACCTTCGGAGAGGATAGTTGTGGCACGATCGTACGACAAACAGGCGTGACTAATTGGAATTCAGTAACACACTCGTCAACATAACTGCTCAAAGAAGGTTTGTCCAGAGTCAGACTCTCGGCATTGTTAAAAATAGACACTACTGGTGAGATCTAATGAGAGCGGAACTCGAGTACAACGATTATTCTCAAAAAGGGCTGGCTGATTCGTCTAGGGAAATGTGACAGCTGTGACCAATTATGAGTGACACTAAATTCATTTTAAACCAGATTAAACGTAGATCGACTTATTTGAGCGCGTTCAGCTTTCAAAGCAAGCGTGGAAGGAGATGGATGAATTAAGGATTACTAGTTGTTTCGAACACGTCGGTGTTCACATCGTAACTATCATTATCCTATCAGTCCAGCAAGGAAGTGTCTACAGTAAAGCACAATGACGTACTGGAGATCCTCACACAGGGTTTTGGTAAAGCTGTCAATCTGAATGATAACAGACAAGGTGCGTATTCGGAAATCAATAAGAATCCCATCAAAAACGCGATGGACAGTGCTAGACAGGGTATTTTTGACACCGACACATCTACACCTAAAGCTGGTGATGAAAAAAATCATTAACTCCTGTGGTTATGGTCAACATGTTAGACTGTATAACAACCAGACACGACTGTCGAGTTATATATGATATTGACTACGTTTCACGTACACTATGACAAACATGGACTTTCTATCACACACACATTTGAAAACACACGCACTGAACTCGGTTTCGCAAACAAAGATCAAGTTCTGCAACACTTCTACTAAAAACTATACAACCCAAGAAATGGGAACATTTAAGTTGAGTCAAACTGATATTATACCGTCTTGGCAAGAAAAATAACAGATTGTTGAGTGTGACAGGTCCAGCAAGATCGTAAACAGTGCACCGAAGCATAAACAGGGTCTTCAATCCAACACACAGAACAAAGATTCTACATCGCATTCCTTTATGAGTCAGAGAGGAGAAGGTTATCGGTGGATTTCCGACCACTGCCGATGACAGTGTTTGACTTTCGGCGCCAGCAAGGGAGTATGTGAGTTGTTAAACAGTAATCAATTGCTTTTGACATATCGGCCTCGACAGTGTTCATAGAACGTAATAGTTGGCCAAAAAAAAAACAAATGAAACGGAGAGATGTAAACCATATTCGATGTTTACGGTCAAAGTTTCGGTAAATCAATCACTCCAGATAACACTGGGGTAGACGGGTAGTTACAAGCCGATTACAACCGAATTACACAGGAAGTCATGGAGGCTATGAAGACAGTTAATCAGGTTAATCGTGATACTTGTCTACTAACACCTTATGTCATTGATAATGAAAAACCACAACTCCTTTTGTATATATCGACCATGGTGACAGTCATCTTTCCTTCCTATTTGCAAGGTGGTAAGTGTGCTTCCCGTTGCACAGTAAAGAACTGGTCAATCGCACACAAGTTAAATGTAGGCATACCAAGCCTGGTGTCGAAGTGTACAATGCTTCATAGTTCTGTTACACATTACGCAGGGATAGTTGCTACAAGGAAATAATTGCCACAGTGACGTACACCCTAGACCTCACAGTTCACGTTACAGCGGGACTCTACTCTATTCCGGGTTAGTGTAGGGTGGTATCTAGTCGATTCGGGGTGCAAGACTCAACCATTTTCGGTTTTCTTATCTCAGTGTTGGAAAGAAACCCTGAGTAAAAAAATTGGACAAGATCGCTGTTATCAAAGCGCGTCTGGACAGTAAGAGCAGTGAGAAAAGATCATGTTCCTGGTAAACAAATTGAAAATAACAACGTTAGAATGAAGTTGTAATACTTAGCAATCCAACCACCTCTGGTGGTAGAGTATTACAAATTGCTCCAAACGTTGTGTTAGTCTCAATTTGTTCATTAATAACATGTTAAACACGACGCCCAAACTGTTTGAATTCATTCGTACTGATTTTTGTTACGGATATCAAACAACTGAGTTCCTGGCTTACAAAACCCTTACACAATAATTGATCCTTCCACCTGGGTTGAATATGGTTGAAGAATGCACAGGGATGCTCACAGATAGTTATGGATTTTATGGGTAGCAGTAATTGTGACCAGTTTTCGGAACAACCGCGAGATGAAAACTGGTCGGCGATGTTCTGTTGCAAGGACAGCGTTCTGTCCCAACTTGACGCACAGTAAGTCAATCACTCAAAACTCGTCAACGCATCGCTCCAGTCTTACCTCATTCATTGCGGAACACCAGGTCAAATGCAACGAACAAATGGTACGATCGGTCGCCTGTGAATAATTAGCTTGCAGGACAGAAGCTTAAAGGTTTTCCATAAAACTTCGTTAGATTGGTTACGATAGAATGAAGCATACTGCACATACGTTCGTATGAAGTTACATAGATATTACCCTGCCTGTCCCTAGGAGCAACGGTAACCAAGGTTTCTGAACAATAGGGTTTAGGCCAGCGATAGGGAAACTGGGAATCGGCAGTGGTGTCACTCAAAACGAATTTCAAAGCCATTGCTCACGTCACTCTTGTCCGTCTAATTGGTTCTGCATACGCGCCACTTATCACAATTATTACGCAGGCTCTTTATCAAATTTTTTGTAGAACTCACTGGTAGCCATTATGATAATAGTTCATTAGTATGATTTGCCCAGCGTCTACACAGCTGGAATTTACTAACCGTTTGACGTCTCTCAGATTCGACTTCCACCATTTAAGCAGCGTCGTTCACAACAGCTTCATGAGTTCCTGAATATATTTACAGTGACTCATGTTCATTTTCGAAGACTACGAACCGATTGGCATTCACACAATTGCGTTTGCCGTGATACCACCAAATTGTATTCATCGAAATGCAGAGCGAGGCATGTATGTACCTGAGCGATTAGTCAATCCAACCTCACTATTGGTAACCGGTTCGGATTAAATAACCTGGTACTGTTACGTTACACAGCACAGTCTTTTACAAGTTACCACTTACCAAAAACAAACCATGATTATGCGGATGCTGACCACACAACACAGATAGCGGCAAAAATGCACAGTGGGAAACCTCACAAATTACAAGCAATGCGCAAGCTAATCGCATGATTAAGGAGATTATCTACGAGATTGGATTGAAGTAAAAACGCGGTAAAACCCCGGACAAGTCGACACTTTCACATGTATACGCGTGTGTAAAACGGTACCTAAGCACCATGCACTCTCGGAGTTTGACATCGGTAAAACATGTGAAGAAGCACGGCAACCTATTCCACTTTTCGGAATGAAATAGCAACCAATTAGCCTAATGAGAATGATGCAGTGGGGGTCAACTACCATTGTGAGAGAATCTATTTGCATGTTGTTTTCGTTTTTCAACGCATTTATTTTATTGCTGGTCTAAATTATGCGCAGTTGGTGAAAGCATATTGAACGTATTCACCGGTCGGAAGACAGTTCGCAATGAATACTTACAAAGAAACTTAAAGGACTGACAAGCTGCAGTGTGTTCTATACGCAAAGCAACGTGTGTACTGCGAACGGTTGTTCAAAAGCAGATATTCGGTTCCATTTTACGTTGTACTCTGAACGCACGACAAATAAATGAATAATCATGTAAAATGAGATTGATAGGCCTCAGAGCGCCAACCGTGCCATGTCTAATGTATGACATAACATGATACACTATTCTCCAAGCTGTGCAAAGACCATTATTACAACTGCGTGCGAAACCGTGATGTGATGATGTTTACCCTCGAAAGATAGCTCCACGGTGTGAAACACATCGTTTACAGGCTATACGTTCTGGACCCAAACAAGCTGACAGAACTCGGCCGATGAGTCAGTTGGCTAACCTTTTTCATATTGCAGTACTGGTTGGCGACGATAACGCTCAGGCAAGCGAGGTAGCGCTGGTGAGCTAGATTTAGATATCAGTATTCTTGAGGTATTCTTGGAATACACAACTGTTGATATTTATTTTAGCCCTGAGCTAATAACGGCCAACGCATTAGCCACTTGGACCTCAGTGCGCCATTCAGATATCGCCATCGCCGGATGTCGAGAGGTTGGCTGATTCCAAGACAGTAGCTCAACAAGGAGCACCCGTATGAATTTTGTTGATGCACTGATATGTGCCGAGTTCTCTGTGCAGCTCGGCGAGAGAGCAGAGAGAACAGATAGTTGTTATTTGCAATTCAGGATTACTTTTCAATCTCATCCGATACACAGACAGCAGGAAACTCGGTGTGAGCGGGTCAACCCGTGGAGCTAACGATGATCCTGTCTACCACCTGCAATGACGCTTGAGATGTACTTCTAACAGCAGTTCACCTGGACACTCGCGCCGTCAATCCGTCAATCCACGGTGCGCTAAAGATAAACTTCTCAAACTCGGAAGGGATTACGTCTACAGTTGAGTGAAGGTCATTAGAATCTCAAGTAGGGTTCGACAGAAGGAGGTAATCTTCTCCTTACTACTCAGCTCTGCAATGGATGAGAACCTAGAATACACCCTGGCAATATACGAACATGATGGCGTGCAAATGTCCTGATGCACCAGACTTCCAGATCTGGAGTGTCCACTCGACACTTGTAATTTATGAGTCAGCAGGAGGGGGTGCTCAGCACGTCCTACGAAAAGTAAAGGAACCACTGCATCAGTGTGAAACAGCTATCGCAGTATCTACATGTAGGGTGTTATTACAAGATCGGCATAAGCTCCGCGTCTATTCTTACTTCTGATGGTGAGTCGTTGGATTGGAATTAACTTACTTGGAGGGCTCTATCAGCAATGACGAAATGAGTGAAGCAACCAAAACTCGTACAGGTAAACAAAGACTATATAGTAACACTGATCCAGCAGATTTATTATACGACTGCGAAACCTGGTACAATTGTGCACAGGATCTTCAGTGATTGTTTGTCCTCTACTACCGGTGCATTCAACTCATTACACCGCGTGATCTGAACCCAAAGTGGGCAGTAAAGAGGTTTACGTGTTTGCCTATGGAACTACTAGACGCGATCATTCACTCTGTAACATTATCTTGCTTCATAGGCCTTGTTTACTTGGGCGTGTCTCGCAACTGCTAAATTACCGCCTACCACGCTACACCATTTTGCAACCTCGAAAGCAGCGCACGACTAGAGTTAGGGATAGGAAAGTTTTACTGCCAAAACTTACTTCAAATGGCGTTTTTAGTCCCTTGTCGGGATTTGAAAAACAATAGGCACTTTTGATCACGGATACAGTCTGGTATAACCGAGAAGACTAGTCACTGATGCTCATGTTGCAAAACTTTGTGAGCATGGCCAACCTTGTTTCTCACTTTCTCCACCTCATTCTTTTTATCTTATGTGGCCCGTAAACATCTCCAGTGTGATGTGGCACGTATACCACTGCTTTACAAAGCTTGTCATGTTTAATGGATGACTAATTATATGCAATATCAGAGCTGTACGACCATACCATTTTTACATGATTTTCCTCACTATCAGGCCGAGGAAAGTCACGTTTCGAACGGAAAGCTGTTGTTTAAAACCAGTAGATACAAATTAACTTGAATCGGTTGCATAGAAACAAGATATACCCGAAAATAACCACGACAAACTTACACGACCCCAGGACTTACAGAAACTATGCAATGGATTCGAATAACGCGCCGTGTTTTCTGCACCATGTTACATGAATTGGATTACTTTGGGAGATGTTTCAGCGTGTGAGTACAAATAAACTCCATAGTTTCTTCAAAGCAACCATCTATTCTATTCTGTCGGTTAAACCTCATGTCTTTGTATGCCTGGCTAATTAACAACCCAGAAAGCTTTCTATGGAAATATCAGTCGGACAGACTGACCAGTTCAAGAATTACAGTACCTGAAGTAGCCGCAACTTCGTGATGTATATCGCACGAATTAAGGTAACTCACTAGAAAAGTACAGTGTTTTGCCAATTTTAAGGGATGAAAAGCAACAAAGACTAAGCCAAAAACTGAACATACAAACCGGCTTCAGTTGATAAGTGTGGTTCACTTATTCCAAAGACTATACGATCAGTAACCACGTGTCACACATTGAGGGAGGTAAACAACTTCCTCCGTGTCATAAGGTATCAAGCCTGTTCAGACTGTCCTCATTAGCGCTAAAGGAAACGAGAAATCGACGATGATTCATGAACCACAGGGTGTAATCCACACAACATACGGTTCATCTGCTATTGATTTGCAAAATAGTTCCCATACATTCTATTATAATTCGGCCACAGACGTTTGAATAACGTCTGCTGATTCGTTGTGATTGTTTTTTTAGCAATGACACTGGTTGACTGAAGTGTACTGTGCTCGCCCGGTATTAGGTCGTTGATTGTTACACTCTGTAATTGTTTAAGTTCACGTCCCACATTCTTCATTCTAAGCCACAAAAACATCGGTCTTGTGATTTTTGTTGCACATTCCAATCCCTACTGTAAATTTCAGTATTAGGCTGACCGAGCCGATAGACTCCTACTGACAAACGATTTTTTATACTGTATAAGTGCCGTTAATGTATCTGATTAATACTCATATTCGACATCGTTACTAGGTCAGTCATAAACTGAGAATATCTGTTTAGTACTGTTTAGCCATTGACTTTAACGAGGTTCACATTTACAGTCTCCTCATCCTCTTTAGTCATTTCCAGTCTCTTCCCGACCCACTAAAGCGTCCCATTGTTTTATGAGCAGCTCAGTTTTCGCTAATTCGCCTCACTTTTGCTTCTTATTCATGAAACAGCTATATGCCATTCAGTACGCTTTTCACTTCAAATATAAACCTTATTTTCGCTTTTCGTTGTGTACCATCTTGCACTGTTTCAGTTGCACTGTTTAGTACACATATAATACCGCGCATTTTTCTGCCCACTGCTCGTATAGGTGAGAGTTTTGCAAACGAAATCAAAGCTGAAATTAGTTACATTCATTTTGTCTATTAATTTTTTTATGTTCAGTACCGTTTAGATCACTGTCTACGGCTTCAACAGTCAGAAGGCGTGATTTACTGACGTCGCTTAGGCTACTTGGCATTCACCGTCCGTCCCGTCAACATCGATAGGCTGTGCAGGCGTGGAAACGTTCCAGTCGACTACGCTTTACCGATTGATCAGAAGGCCATGCAGAATCCGCAACATTCGTTGCATAGTTCTTATAGAAAGACTGGATTTAAGTATCTTTTTGAGATCCCACGCAGTCCTTTTTGCAGTGGAAGATTGAATACAAATATCAGTACGACTGACCTGAAGCAGCGGACTGGGAAGTGACACAGTGTACGCCTGTTTGATCAAGACAGACGGGTTATGAAACGAGTCATATGAAAAAGAGCTGCTGTTCAACTGCACAGTTAGGACCGTAAGTGTGGGACTGGTTGTACGGTGTGGATGCTTCTGTAGTGTGTTTGGTAGAAAGGGAATGCATCACTTCTGGCTGTTGTGATCTAGGCGTCTGGTTGCTGAGTATTGTAGCACCTTGTACTGAAAGCTCACTTCCAACTTGGCTGTGATTACACACACTCGGCTATGACAGAAACGTAGAACCTAATTCGGGCAATCAAGTAAAAACGTTTCTATGCAATTTCAAGAAGTCCTGATGCGTACTGATTAATAAATCCATGGACTGTATGAGCTTATAAGACACGGCTGAAAAATTAGAAGTTTCCGAGTCTAAAGCCTTCAGCAGACTAGAGAAGGTTCTAAGTCACCGACTGACGTTCCCTAACCTAGAACTCTGAAGACACCAGGTTATAAGCAGTCTATGTGGATTAACGAAAATACACGTCACCAGGTCTTCCGATGCTCTGAAACGGTTGGAATTATCATCCTAGTGAAAAAAAACTTAAACCTATAGTGTATGATGGAGGAGGCGAGCTGATAGTATCTGCTCGTAAAGCTTTAATTGTAGAAACACGTTCTGCTTTATGTTCACTTGTACATAGTGTAGACATAAGTGAACATACAGACCAAAGCTGATTAGAAGAAAAAGATGCCAAATTCTCTAGGTTAAGACATCGGTTATCAGAGTTCATAGAAAGGGTGAGAACTTAAACAGTGAAAGGATTACTGTCTGTGTGGGTGTTTTGTGGGCGTAACCGAGTAGAATGTGCTACATACGTCTATGTGACTAGCTTTACGTAAGAGGCTGTGTGGATATATTACGAAAACAGTGATAACTGGGTTCAATGGGTATAGGCTACTGCCAATCGAGATGAACTAAATTTTTGCAACAAAATGCGCGAAACGGAGAAAGCTAAACGGTCAGCCCGGCACGCGAATGCGGGTTACAATCGAATGGGTCAAATGTAAAGTCTGGATGATGACGGATACAAAACAGATAACATCAAAACCGAAATGAACAACGAACCAGTGACGTTTCCAGGTTGGACAGTGGCACAGTTTTGGGTAGATCCTCTTCATCGGATGTCCGTCTTTGTGTAATAATTGATTCATTACAGAGTTCTGACCTTTTCCAATTACAGTGTGCGGCATACGTGAAGGTTTCGTGCAGGCAGTCACTGGCATATCTGTATCGCGCTCGTGATACTAAATCTTTTGTTAAATCGGTCCACAATTCCTTCATACTGATAAAATTGGACGTTCTAAGGTTTCGGTCAGGTTTACCTACAGAGAACTCGGTTGGAATACAACAAGAAATGTGGTGGCGCTGATAAGTTCCGCCAGTCGAATCCGGAAGTTTAGTAACCATAGGTTGCATAATCCTGGCTGCACAAATATCACATGAAGCACCGGCTAATCTGGAAGACGGTAGCTGACGGAAGACCAGTGTTCGAAGGTAGTCTGTGGATGATGGAATACTGTGTCTACGGAGGACACAGCGGTGCTGCGAAAGAACAATGGGTGTCTGTAGGAAGCCAAAAATTATGCACCTGTGCGATTAGGATGAACTTCTGATGTGATGAAACAGGAATCATCCCAACAGTTGCAAAGATTCAGAATAGAGTTACATAGCTGTGAAATTCGAAACAAAAATTAAATATCCAGTTGACAGGGAACACGCACTGTTATGTAGTTTGGACACAGGGTGAGAGGGTAAATATGAGGGAATAAGGCTACGGTGAAACATTTTATTGGTGTGTACTCAAAAGAGAATTGGGGTGTGTTCCACTTCAAACGAGAGTTTAAACCAACAACTTTCTTGGGGTGAGCTAAGGCTCTACTGCACATCTTGGGCATCTAGTTTGACGCAAAAATTCAGGTTAATCGCAGGGCTCTTCAACAACACATCGATCTATACTGATAGCATTTCACTCTGTCGTGCGAAGCCTAAACTTGGCGTTGTCAGTAAACGTGTTCACTGCATGCAGTACTCGCAGGCTTTAAGTAAAACTCGATGTGTGTTGGAGCAAATGACTACTGGACTTGGAAAAACACCCCTTGTGAATGTAGAAGAATGAAACGTGGGTAGTGACTTCACCATTCAGTTAATATTTGGTTCGGTCAAAATGTGTCTACCCTACCGAGGAACTAATCAGCTGCTGAATGTGCAGTGTGTGGTATCAGAAAGATTGAGTGTCGCATTTGCCAAGAAAGACAACTCTGAGTAGAAAACTACAAACAAATTCAATGATAAGCAAGCTTTGGTCGACAAACGACTGAACCTGAACTACCCGTAGACTATCGCGATGAATGTACGCTTGTGTCCACGCTTATAATAAACTAAATTACCTTAAAAAAAATATATAATTTAATCACAAAACCTAGGCAGCTGTTTGCTGGAATGAAAGTCATCCAAAGCATAGAGTAGGGAATAGCCAAATCGTAATAAACTTGAGTTAAATCGTATCAACAGTAACAACTGGCCTATCCACTAGACTTTGGTCAGATAACACACGCTAATACAACAATGGAATTCCTCACGACGGCAACAGTATGGGTGGCTAAACTATATCAAAGTTAGCTCGCAGAATCAACAAGATTCCCAAACACAATTTCTAAATATACTCACTACTTCGAGACAGTACACGTCACAACGGTCCAACCCGTTTTGTTGACTAGTCAACTACACGTACACTTGCGAAAATTGAAATATGGACACCGAAATTCGAAGTGACGCGACGGGAGTGGTAGGACTACTGGGGTACAGTAAAATAAGTCCAGAAATAGTTATCAAATCAGGAACCGCATCCAACCATTTACGAGGTCAGTTACGTAACGCGGAATGATGTCGAAAGAAAAATTCACATATGCACATTGGGAAAAAAATATACGATCACATGTGAATAATTCAGTTTTTATGGTCTGGACAACCAAATTGCTCCAAATTGTGTGCAAAACACCAATATGTCTTTAAAAACACGCAAGTGTGTTTACACAGCGGTATGGCAGACCCAGTAGAGTGTGATAAATTAGGCCGATTATTTAGCCGGTACTATTCCAGTCTGACAGACTGAAGAGAATATCTGAGCAAATTCACTTCAAACGCACTAGTCCAAAGTGGCCTTGAAGAGAGTGATATAGGAATTTGACGGTGTTTGAGATAAACTACAGAAAATAGCTCACAAATTGGTACTTAGCCACACGGCTTGCGGTAATTTTGAAACTAGCAAGAGCAACCAGGATTAATAATCTACATTAACTTAACTGTATCCAAGCCTTGAACACGCTGATGTAAATGTTGGGATGCCTCCCGCACTGGTCGGCCTAAGAGAGACTCAACAGCAAGGGACTGTCTCATAGAAGGAATAGATCTTCATTGCCACGTGAACAATAGTTACAAAAGGTGACAACCTTCACATTTGAATAAACCAGTCGGAGGAAAGCACTAAGAAGACGTGCTTTGCGCTGTTATGAAGGCTCGTCATCCTTTCTCACACCAGAATTTGGACTGCAGCCTTAAGGTTTACGAAATAAGTAAACTGTTCCAGCCACTACGTGGACACCAACCAAACCTGTTCGGTACGGTCGAAGATGAACAGTTTAAAACAACCTTCTGTGAATGGCACCCAGCATACATCGAAAAGGTCGTACGGTGTCACTTACGACAACTTCATGTTAACACTTAAAATGTAAGTACATCTTAGTCGGACAAGAGTCTGAAGAACAAGCCAAATGCGAAACGACTGTTTATTCTGATTGGATACTACTGAATAAGTGAAATGCCAAACGGTCTAACGAAGAGCTAGCAAAAGACTGTGCCCACTGGGGATGTGGTCCGTACAGACGTGCGGCAGAGATGACCCGAGTATACCCAGGTGATGGAACTGAGTGTTGTCATGCCTGATCCGAACATAGCCGATCTTGAATCACAACCAAATTCAGAAGGACCGAGAAAACCATGTTTAATTACGTGCTCCGCCGTTTCACTCACATCTGCTAACAAATTAAGACGTCATCAATTTACTGGCATTGATCATAGGCTGTCTCATTATAGCCACTTTGAGGTATTCGATAAATAAGTTGGTGTTATGCTCTCATATGTGTAGTTCCAGAATACTTTGGCGCTTAACCATCATCACAATTGGCTTGAGCTGCACCACTTGTGGTTTTACTAACACATCACAAATCCAGTGTAACCTTGAAGGAATAAGATCAGAAGACATGTGTATAAGGTCATTGTGTCCAGCCGGCCAGTGCCTGTTAGCTGACTTGGAAGCTAGCACGAAACTGGAATCCCTATCTCTCGGGGAAATAGCAGACTCCAACAGACTCCTCCTATCCACTCTAGAATGTGCCAGGATGTAGCTGCAAGTTGAACAACTTCTTGTACTATATTTTCAATATTTTACTTTCTAGTTTATGTGACAACACATAAACATGAAATATAAAGACAAATTGGTTGTTGAGCTATTTTCCTGAGTGAATGGTGTAGAACGAGAAAACTTTGCACATGAGTAGCTGAAGCCAGTATTAAACATATGCTTAGATTACATGCTTTAATCAAGATAGTGTAACACAAAATGACAGTGAGAAATCGCGTACGTCGTGCGAATTTGGTAATAGTAATGCAGAACACATCCGCTGGAAAGTATCATCATTGGCTAGGATGGAGATGAGAACCCGGAGGGGACCAACCGACAAGTGATAATCGCACGACCAATAATGCTTTCAAAGCTTAAGCCATTGTAGTTGAGAGCCTTTTTTCAGAGGTGCGATCAGGAGGCGTATTAAAAATCCGAAGCGAAATCGAAGGTGTATATTTTATCGGCCCTTCAGAAGAAATGTGTTCTTCATTGTCAATACAGTTTTGCCGAGGTCATTTTTGGCATGATTGTGAGTAAGGCAGCCACAGTAAAATTACGATAGAATGTTTCTAAATGTTATACATAGTGATGGTTTGCCAGGTAACGTACAGCACTTATCACTATCAAAAAGCGTTACTCAACACCAATTGGCCCATCGACAGGTAGACTGTTTACATAATGGAATTTCCCAAATGATTTTTCATTAAAACCTTAATTGTTTCACGTTACAGTTTGGAACTGCTTAACCAAACAGCTGACTGAACCGCAGAAATGGGATAAATGGTCAAAATCAACGGAAAGAACATAGCTTGAAAACCTAGTCTAGAAAGATATTCAATAATCGGAACACGAACCGAACTAAACGTGGTGTAACATACAATATGTCACTTTCCATATTGAGATTATAAAGCTCACAATATTTTTGCCACACAGAACACCAGACTATCAATATGCTTTTTTAACACGAATAATAGTTGACAACCTGATATTTGTTATAGTTTACCGGCGTTATCCTTGAGCTTGACAATCTTCAGCCATCCACACAATATATCGAATCAAATTAGCGGCAATCTCAAGCTACCGTGCACATAAACTTGAAGACGGTTTAGTTTGTTCAGTAATATGTCGTTCTCAATAATAAACTCTTGTTCAAGAAGTTGAGAGGAAGTTTGAGTTCCAGCTGCCAACGGAACACTTGGGCTTGATTCTATGTACTGTCGAACGTACGTCATGATTCTTTAGCAAGTTAAAAATTACTGATTTTTTTTCGATAGCAAGTTATTTTGATTCCGCTGTGCAAACAAATGGAACCGCTGAACTGACGGAGATGGACAAATCAAGTTCTAAAGGTTCACATGAATCGGACTCATGGTCATATTGAAAACGACACTGAACTGCCAATTAGCGAGAGTATGTCTACCACATGAAAGTCATCACGTGAGCAGTTCAACTGATTTCCTGAGACATAGTAAAAGCCTGGAGTTACAAGAATAAAACACGCTGGTACCTTTCGATGCTATACAACTGTTCACCAACATGCCGAAGAACCTTGTGATAAAAAAGATGAACTAGCTGATAAACGGAATCGGCAATCTTCGTCGTGAGATGGGACTTTCTGCAGGATAATTGATCCAGTCAGTGGAGTTCTGCACATGACAGCAGAATCAACCCGTAGAAGATAGGTACAACAACGACTCACCTATATCGGGATTGCTTACACCGGCTGCAGTAAAACACGTTGAATATGAAGCCTCTCAGGCATTCAAATCAAAATTGTGACTGCAACCCGTGGATGGCACGTTCGCTGTTTCACTCGAACTCAACTTGGCCATTTCCAGAGTTGCCTGAATACTACAGTAGATGGAGTTCATTATCAGCGAAAAAGAAAAAACCATGCCGAACGTTCTTCAATGTATCGGTTATTAGATCTGGTGGCAGACTTGAAACTACTCTCGATCACAAATCGACGACAGCCAATGTCATTTTCATATCCAGCGGCGACCTTCCAGCTTAACTTATAGGGGGCCACGTGCAAACGACGTTGCGATTTGTAGGTGCACAGTGTAGTATGCCCAAATGTGGAAAACAACAATGAGGACATTTGTTCAGACTGTTCACTTCCAATGAATGCCTCAGCCCTCTTTTGAAGACGTTTATCAGATGGTCCTTAAGAACGACACATGTAGGACAAAAACAAGCGCGGCATGTTTACACACGTTTGAAGCAACACAAAGGATTCTCCAACCGCAGATACTCACGTATTGCCCAATTGCACGTATTGCTCAGCCCTAACAAACGCCAAGGAAAGTGTAGAAGCACAAGAACTGACAACCATGTATCTCAGGTGACAACAACAGTGTGTCGGCGAGTTGGGCAAACATCTGTGTATACACCGCACGAAAATAAAGTAATCATGCGGCTGGCCAGCTCTAGATCACGAATGTGAAGCTACGGTGTATGGGTCACAAGGTCAAGGCGGATCATGCGAAAGTGTTCGCGCAGGCAAACATGAAAGGCTTCTGTTGCAAGCTCTCTACTCGCGGAATTCCCTTAATCGACAGGTGGACACCGACAGCCAGTGAATCAGCGCCGTCAATGCTGAAACAACTAACGGACAAAACGGACCGACGAAAAGACACGATGAGTGGTAGAACAGCCACATTTCGACCGTCATTCATTTATTCGATTACGGATCCTAGGGTAGATATGGAACTTAAATATAAACCGATCGCTATTCGTTATGTCTACTGCAGTTATTTTAAACATTTACGTATATACATAAGACGATCAGTTCCACAAACTGGACCACGTGCCACAGTGATTTATCGGAGGTGGATATTTATTTATTTTGCGGACTGAAGAACGATCGGTTGAATGCCAAATTTCCCGTAGGCACAAGACAGCTGCTAGATAATGATATGATTTTAGTGGAATTTATGCATAAATATCGACCGATTGGTAAAAGAATGTGTAGTACAAAATATTTCTTCGATTTTATTGCAGACTCCAATTCACTGGCGTTGTCAGTTGTTCTTTATCGGATGCTCTAAGGTAAAAGCCTGGACAGTAAGAAATATTTTAAGTAGTGGATGAAAAAAATGGACAAAAATCTAGTAACATATGGACTCAAGTACTCTGATCTGCAGCAGGACCAAGTGACAGAAACCGGCTGACTGTTTGAAGAATAAGCGGAAAGATCTATCATGCTCAGTGGAAAACAATATGCCACTCAGAAACACAAGTGGTTGGGACGATTTTGTCTGGATGATCTCCCCACTGATTGGCTGTTTGGGGCTTAAACATCGTAAATATATCAGATACTTAGAAGATCCCCCGTTAGGGAGCTTCACGTAAAATCGATGTCCACCCTAGCGAAGTTAAAATGAGGGTAACATTGGTATGCAGATCGTGAATAGCAATTCAAGCACAGTTTACGCTTAACCAAACCACGTAAGTCACTTCTAGAACTAGCCGAAGACAAACTCTCAATCAGGGATTTAAGCTTTGTGAATTCAAACTGGAACCGGTAATCAGCGGCTTACTGTGTGTACTGATACTGCGTGTTTGCAGTAGCCCGTTCAAAGGAGATCACTCATCTGCATACCTTTTTTCTCACTGTTAATCACAGGTCTAGAGAAGGAAGGCGCCAAGTTGTGTTCCTCAAAATTCACTTTTTAATCCAGTCGCTACGGCTAACCTGATCATCTTTTAGACAGCCAGGGCTCTGTACCATTGCTAGTGTCATATCCGCATGCGTTTAGCACATCATCTGGTCCCACCTCGTTGAATAACATGCAACCCACACGAGCATGCAGCTTTGATTTACTTTATGTCCCCAATACGGCTCACAATTTTACTTGAAAAGGCGTTGATATTTTTAACAACGTGCTCAAGGGAAATCGACGCTACGTAATTCCGGTTACAATCTGGCTTTGGAGGTGAAACACTTAAAGTATTCGTTTAACCTGCGTCAGACGTTACAAAAATGGAGTGCACTTCATTTGGCAAATGGAACAAATCAGACATTACAAAAGGATTACAAAAGCATTTGTGTCTCTTAAATAGTGCATTTTGATTTGAAAAAGAAGTCTAATATACCGTTTGGCGAGTTCATTCAGGTGAAAGAAAGCTGATTGATCAGGAACACTGTATCTTCAACAGCACAAACGAACTAATACATTGGTGGTTTTTTCACGACAGATGAACTAACAGGAATGTGCTTCTATAAACCAGTCTGCCAATGTGTTAAATTTGATGCAGTAAGCAACAAAAATGTGTTTATTCGGCAACCACAGTTGTCGTACCTAATACATGATAACAGACAAGCGAATTACAACGCACAAAATATCAAGAAAGGACGAACATTTGCGCCATAAAGCGTGCATCTTATTGCAACGTCTTTGCTGCATACCACTGGCACACTTTGAGCTGACTATCCTCAGGGGAAGGTCGCTTAAATTAACAGTCCACCTTCGGTCTTCCTCGCCAGTGACCTCTCGCTGGGGCCACCTTATATCTACACACCGATGCACACAAGTACGCTTAGGCCACATTTAGATTTTAAAAAATTACATCAGTTCCCAAATTTCGACCGGCGTCGGCCTTTAAAGTTTGTTTAACAGCGGACAATTGTATGGAATTCAAGTATCTCGTTGAATGAAAACTACTATAAGCAGCTCAGTCGCCTCCCGTTAACCATGAACGTCTGAATCCAAAACAAATTCACCCTATCTGTTTTAGGCGAGTAACGCAAGTCTTTCATCTACTGGTCTTGTCGGCCTCAAGTCTGGTTTCAAATCAATACTGACATAGCGCGTCATGTTCGTAAGGCGAAGCTGCATTTTCTTAATCAGGAATGCATAGACCATTTACATGCTATCAACACTCAACTACGTACCCGGTCTGAGGTCAAAATTCGGCACAATGCCTCCGGAAAAGATCGGTTGTACGGATTGGACAGTGTAACTACCGGCATGGTCGGTAAAACAGCAGAATCCGCATGCTTCACGCCGCTAACACAATTAGATTGCAAAGGATTCTCTGTCTGGTGCACGTCGAAATGTGACATTGAACGACCACTAATTGAAGATTGACAGTTTTTCCCGTAGACGTTTTTGGATCTGTCGACAGACGCTTCTTGTAGAGTTGTTGACTGATTGAATGAAGTTGATAGGAAAGTGAGCGGTGGACAGGATTGAGAAACTGCACTGTACTCTGGTGATAGGTTGGTTTGACTATCATGAAAACTCCATCTCCATTCAGAATCACTGTTAGACATCATGTACGTTTCAGATGCAAGCAAATGATGATGTCTATCCGAAATAGAATTAGTCGGTATTGGTTGGCACGTACTGTTATAGGGTTCCACGTCGACGGGCGATCCACAGGTACTACAATCAAAAAAGACGAAGATCCTTACGCAGTGGGTTTTGAGTTCACTGAGAGTTTCATGCACATTGGAAAACAGGTGATTGTCTGACTCTGACATGGGCTACTGAGAATGAAGTAAATCACTTCACCTAGTCGTAAACATCCATTTAAGTGCCGCCAGTATTACGAAGTATTCAAGAGAAGTACCTACTAAACAAACAATTCTCAGCTGGGAGATAATTTGTGACCAAAGGAGGAAATTATGGAGTAACACGTTCAGATGCAGAGGTCGCAAAAACATGCGCTGTACGAGTAAACTGGGCGAACTAACCGTTTGAAGACAGGCAGGCGCCAGCTACTAATGCTCCCGAAGCAAACATGACAACAAAGGATGGCCGATTAGCAAAGAGAGAAAGGACACTTTACAAAAAAGACACCACCAGCAAAACCGGAATGTCTAGAGGCCGTAGTCCAAACGATCTTTGGCCCAACACACTCTAGGGAAAGAAAAGGTGACACGATATAAGACCATAATTTTATGCAATTTTAGCCCAGAAATCGTTTGATATCGTTATGTAAGTTGACTACTTGCGTCCTATAAAGAGCAGCTTCAAGGAGATACAGCACTAGTTTGCTCCCGCGTTCATAATGGCTCTGCGGACGACCGCAAAACACTTGAGCGAAAAGTCCCCATGACAATGACGAGGTGAACGCCGAAGCATATTTGTATGATGTTCATCCGGATATCGATTTAAAAGATGGAGAAGAAATACAAAGAAATAGAATTAGCACGGATTTGAGGCTGGGGCAGAAAAGTTGAGCTCGTCATGTTACACTTCCTACACAGTTTCACCGAGACATTGTACGGAAAGATACTTGTTCGCATGTGTAGTTCGTTACTCGTTAGGCAGATTTCATTATTCTCTACAGAAACCATTACTTTTCGAATTGCCACAGGGTAGGGGCTGAGCTGGCACGGAAAAGACTAAAGTGACAATAGTGGAATTCGGATTGTGTCAGAAAATCTCCATCAGTTCAATACAGTCCAGCGTCGATAGCTCGTACGTCCATCTCTCTTGGTGAACGATGATGACGAGACCCGTTGTTCCGCCCCAGTGGGCAACGCACCAAACGGAAGGAAGGTTGATCCAAGTCCTTGAGAGTAACCACCCACAAAATCAACACATCACTGCTGCCAATAAGAAAACCACGCAACTATTTTGGCCAAGCTGCCCTCCCCAGTTAATTGACCAGTTTTTACGCTGCCAAATGTGACCCCGAAGTGATGGAACCACTATCAGGTTAGCTGTTTGTAAGTCATCAGCTCCCATTCGTCCAGGTATTTATTTACCATAGATGTCTTCAAATAATTTACTGGGGTATACTCAGCTTGATGGATCGAACGCTGTCCCCTTTACAAGAGCAGGGCGAAAAGGACAACTTTCAGTCCACTTACTGTCTTGGGTCTCCAGATTACGTAGCTCTTAAATTCCCAGTCTAGTTGAGTAACTAATTAGAAGCTGTAAGAGTGTGTATATTTCACGACAGTAGTACGGTCATTCTTCGCTGAATTCAAATGAGTGCGCTAGACCATTCTGTGAAACTGCGTATTTTTCCATCTCTTTCACTTTTTATGCAAAATTGACCGAATCGATATCGCCTTATCCGCCAGTGTTGTGTATCACAATGCCTTTGTTTTCTGACGTTCACAATGGTCGTTATCGTGTTTTTGGTCGATTTTTGATTTTCCTTCATAATAAGAAGGCGTACCCGGGTCATACAACGTCATCTGACAGCCATATATGACTATAGTTTGTAGCAGCTGCGACAATTTTTTCCTACCGTTTGCGCATAAGCTCTCAGTGGTGACGACTCCCAGACTATTAAGTACAAATTTTCGGGTCGGGACCCGGTTTTTCCAAAGGCTACTATCCACGTTCACATGAAGCCTCGTAGGTCATACGGTAGGAAAATTTCGCAGAAGCTTAACCTAAAGTATTCCTTTATATCTTTTCGAGAGTGCTCAATTTCCCCTGCAACAGTTGTACTGTTTGCATAGTGGTGCTTTCCGTACATATTGAGAAGAAACCTGAGGCTAAAATGACGTTTATATGTATGCGGTGATACATCAGTTGAAAGTCACAACCGTGCAGCAAAGGGAAAAGCCCAAACTGGAAAGGCGATGGGGCTGAATAATAAGTAGCACCCATTTCTAAACTTATACGCTCGACAACAAGGTGCCCATATCTTTAAAATAAATCAATTAGGCTGTATGTTGTGTAATTTCAGTTCGTTCTGTTTCACTTTCTGATATTGGCGTTAATAATGTATCACAAGAGCAAGACAACTCTTGATCAACCGCAGTAAGCATGTGATGCGGAATTAAAGAAGTGATCGGAAATTTTACTGTTTTAGCAGAAGCTTACAACTCAGTAATTGAACGGTAGTACGCAACGCTGAGAAGTCCAAAGGGACAGGAAATGTGTCCTACTGAACGAGACCCGTGTCATCTGATGGAGATATCGGACTAACAGTGTGCTTATACAATTCAGTAAGCACGATTCAGAAAGAGATGTCTAGGAAATTCAAGTGCGGACATCAAAGACAGTATACGTGCACATGACACAGTAGTCCTTCCAGGACGGGACGTCACTAGGGGAACTGCTCTATCGCTAATGAACAGAACAAGAGGCGTCCCAAATATAACAACGGTAGTGGGATCGTTTAGGCAACTATTATTCCAAAAAGTAAATGTAGAATTAACTCATGGAACACCCCAACTAGTCTGATGACATTCTGGTGGTACTTCCCACTTATGTACAACCCAACCAATACACAAGAACAGAGAAAGAAGCCTCACGTATGAGGGCTGCTTTTGTAGGAATGAATTGGGAGCACTGCATTTTACTGAAGAGCGGATTGTCACATATGCGAATTTGTACACATTTCTTGTGCCTTGAACGATTCCGTGTTTACCGACGTGTCGGGTGATCTTAGAACACGGAGACGATCTTCAGCACGGAGTTGTAACGATCTATCATTTCCTCAAAAGTTACACTCTTATGCTTACATAGTGTAGAATTAATTTTTAAAGAGCACATCTAGTCCCAGTGAAAAGTGAAGATTTATGGACTGCGTTTCCTAAACATGCCGGGCTTAAAAGCGCACTGGTGACTGTTGAGAAATAGGCGGACAGCCAATACTGCTCAACGCTTGCAAGAGTACATTGAAAAGAATACCAGATTTCAGCAAACCGAAAAGCGATGCCACTCAGTAATAAACGACCTACTTCTAAACCCGCTTCCATTTTCCCACAAAAACCATTATCTTCATTACTAGATAGAAAACTTCACAAAATATTGCGAAGCTGACTTCTTCTGCTATTGCCTTCCCAAATCCTAACCTTGTGAGCTTCTCACAAATTGGGCTACACCAACCAGTTTTTTATGACCAAGCTGAAGAGGAATTTGCCACGGTGTTCATATTCATCAATTCTCATTACGGTTGAACATGCGTGCGACTGAGCAGAGCATGAAGTCTGTAGGCAGACCAAATCTGGATCAACTTAAGCCATTTAGAACACCAAACATCAGAAGCTGCAAGGGCGTTAATGTCCCTCGATATTATCTGTTACTTGGACAATTCATGGTGGTCGGATTTGTACTCTCTGGATAGAGAGAGCTGGATCAACAATCAACTCGACAACTTTTGTGTTAGCGGTTCAATCTGGTTTGTTCTGGGCAAAAACACCCTTCAACAGAGTTGAAAACAAGAATAATTGAACTAAGAACAATGGACGTGGTACCAAATTCCGCATGCTTCAAGAATGTACACAAGAGAATGGCTAAGGCTGAGACCATACCCATTAAATCAGTGCGGCGAAGCCAAAGGAAAATGACGTTAGTTAAACTTGCTATGCATACGGATATATAGTGTGCGACTAGTAAGTAGTATGGCAGATGTATTACTCATAAGGCGCTGCATTAGTGAACAATCAGAGCCGCAGCTGCATTTGAATCAGCGAAGGGATCCGCGTGCGTTATCAGTTGAGCCACGAAACCAAGTCGGGAATCTGGAAACAGTGTGATGAGTGAGTTTGTAGTTTGCACTTCATTGGAAGGGATGATGTTTAAGTCTCACACTCTGCCTATCCACGTAACTTACTAAAGATAAGTACTACTGATAGCTTGTTATAAAAATCATGGGATGGATTCAGTAAGAAACGATCAAAAGCGAACCACTGGTTTTGGTCACCAACTCGAATTTGGACCGGGGGGTATTGATCAGGATTCAAGAGAAAGCTGTTAACAGCAGTAATTCGGTAAGTTGACTGAATTGGTAGCAAGCTTTGTTACAACTGACTGAACTGTCTACAAGTGACTCTGGAATTAATCATCGACTAAAATGTAGTCAAACACTGAACTACAGAAGTTCAAGGGGAAACCTCAACAGACGGGAGGTGAACAAATGGAGGTGAAGGTTTTTATGGTTAAACACCCCATTTGGGTACGATCAAAAACTTTTTGCAAGGCTGTGAATAAATTGAGCAATTTCAGGCTGAAAAAATGTCTGTTATTGTCCACAGTTCCATAGACGGAGCGTATATATAAAAATCCAATTTCGATCAAGTTACACGTGTATAGAGACTAGTTTTCCACGACAGACCAACTACAACTGGTACTGTAGTGCTTCTGCAAAGATTCAGGAGCATAAAGATGTCGTCACGTAGGTTCGGCCGTAAATTACAGACGATGGTGTTTATCACCAGGATTTGACCTTTCGAACTCTGGAATTCAGCTTACGCGAGACAACTGACTTAGTCACCCTGCAGACAGCCCGGACTGCCCTAACCAATTGATGTTATACTCACATCAGCTTAACACGAACAGACATCACTTGGTACCGCAGATCAGCGGTGGACTGCGAAATTCACTCGAACTATACTGTGGCAAATCGCCTGACACTCACAAACACACTCCACTTTTGTTGAAGTTGGTCGGTAACGACCCAACGCAGCACAAATTAAGTCACACTCCTAAACTGAATATAAATTCTAGAGGTCATATAAGGGGATCTCATGCCCATGGAACAACCACTTTATGACAATTCGCAATATTTTATATCATGTGAAAACATCTTGTCATAGAGCCATATTCGTCGTAAAACTTGTTATTCCTATACACTCAAATATTCATCCAGAAAACTGGCTGGATCTACGCAATACTGTCAGAATAATGCATATTGTTTGACGGAACAACAATCTAAACCCCGACCATCGCAGAAATGAACGGTTCTGGGCCGTCTTCACCTGATTGATTTCCCATTTTAAGTTGTTTAACTCGCCAGCTACTGGACCGCATCCAGCTCAGCACAAGGTATTGGTCACAGCATTTTCGCTGGGAGCTGAGCGGAACGAAACACTCCCGTACAAGAGTTGGGCCGAATGGGAGGATTCTTACGTGTCTGGCTTGAAGTCAGCGCGAGTAACGGTCGCTAAATACAACTCAACTATTGGAGTTATAGGTTAAACCGCAACCGGAACATGGACGTAAACAGCCATTGAGATGCTTCCTTTCAAGTAAGATTAGCGGAGAAATTCATTGGTTCAAGGTACATAGACTGCCAGTGTCTAGAAAACCACAGTTTGACCATACGGGAGGCAAACAGATCAGTAATCTGATACGCTATTTTCTCTGGATATCCACTGACGTCTTGGAGATAAAATTCTATCGACGATTACACCAAGGTTCTTAGTTAAACCTAGGAGTACCTTTGTCTGCGCAATCTGAAGTAACTTGGATGAAGAGATACTACGTTCAAAGTATGTCTTGGAAAAAAGCAGTCCTTAAAAATGAAGGTGTTTGCGACAACACACTAGCTTCACACAGAAAAACATACGCCTTCGCCCCAACCGAACCGTGAGCACTTCACGCTGATGTCGATTTGGATTAAGTATGGTTTAGGTGCTGTATATGTTGTTCCGAAATTGTCATCACGTAAAACCTGGATGACATGAAGAAACTAGAACAAGGACGGATATGCAATAGCAATAAATTGTAATTCCTTGGTAAACTGAATAATGTTCGAATGGATAATATGGGTAAATTCAGCATATAGTGAATGGGGTTGATTGCAGTGTGATGCGTCTGATTACGTGTGACACAGTACTGGTTTCCAACCTAACCGGATAGAAAGTTTTCCTGGTATGCAGAATTTGTGCATACGTTCATAAACTGTATCCGCATGATAAATACGCGGATTACTGAAGAAATGATTGAAGTTCAACTTAGAACGGAAGCCGGAAAAAACTAAAACTAAACATATATTTAAGAATCTATGATTTCAATCAACAAAACGTTAATAGTTGGTACCTGTCTTTCCCCCAGTCACCGTTATCATGCCCATCAAGATAACTGGAGAAAAAAGACAATTTGTACGCACTTTTAGTTCAGGTTTCGTTTATGTTAAAAGGCTTCCAAAATTTTGTAGCACCACGGGGGTCGAATGACAGCTTGATAGCTTGACAGATTGTCAGGTTTGAATTAGTCTTACTTTACTGTCCCAAAGACGAAGAGGTTGTTCACGAAATGCACCATTCAGTTACGGTCGATCAATTATCCTCGATGTAAGTGGCAAGTACTAACCTTATTGGAACAAAAAGACCTAATCGCAATAATATGCCTAAAGTCAAATCGATCGCTTAAATTACGATAACGCATCATCGTGTGCGTAAAAAATCATATTCAAAACAACGACGACAATCCTGAGCTTGACTCAGAAAATGTGGTTATTCAAATGGTGAAGTACACTACGCCTGTTTTGGTTCCAGTGTGAAACTGACAGAGTTAGTTTCTAACCGACAGTTCAAATACAACGAACAATGTGTTATTCAACTATCAAGGACACCTCACATTGTTCAAGTCACTTAACAGTCAATACTAGTTTGAGTAGGGAGGTGATAAAAGTATCGCTGCGATGTGTTTTCGTGATGGACTCTATCTGATCGGTCTTATTGCTGTACCCGTCAGATAGTTTGAACTAGCACGAGTCTTGCTTGATCTGCTAAAGTAAAGAATGATTTTGGTTACTATTTTTGTACCAGTGTAAAAACCGGACAGGATAGGCGATGAGGAATTATCGATGATGATAGAAGAGTGCACCTGAACAAATCAAAAGCAATTAAGTAGGCTTGAGTAATAAACCACAACAGTCGGCTATGTGTAGCTATCGGTACTTATTTGGATGTCCTTCGTACTTTAGCAATACAATGAACATCAAATATATAATGACTCCTTTGCATTTTACAAGGGGGAATAACCTTTTCCAAAAAACGAATGCTAAAATGCACACTAACAAGCTTAGCGGGAAGCACCATTGTTTTATTGCCTTTCTCATTTACTTACTAAGTTAACCAGTTGAACACGCTAGTGATTTTTTACCAACGCCGCCGTAAAAATCTTTATCACAAAGGATTCTCAGAATACTATTATGGCACTTCTATCCAGGTATGAAGGTCAAAGTTTTTAAATCCCACAAAGTGCACTGAATTACTGTTCACTCTCCGGAAAGATGAAAAATTAATTTCGATTTTTCAATCTGCTACCCGCACATAACAAGACAAAAGAACTGCATATTACGCATTACTTTTGAAGAAACACAAGTGTGGAAAACCACAGCCCCGGCTGAGGTCGAACCAGAAAGCAAAACAACATGTACGGATGCGACCCAGCTGCGAAAATTCTCTGCTCACGAATAGCACAACTTCCGTCTTCAACAGTATCATCGGTGGATTTCAGTGTCAACCGTCTGAGAATTCCTGTTTGAGCAGTCCACTCAGTGGATCAAATGGTTGATTCCATGTAACGCGGCGGTTCGGGTAGGTAAATTAGTCCAGATGTGATAATTCTGAGCTTACGGCGTTAATTTGTGGCCTTGTTGGTAGAGAATTTGTTGCGTCTGAACATACTGTTTTTGGCTTTGGTTCGAATCCAGCCCATGCTAAGATTTTTCATCACAGGCTCGTTTATGAATTACTAAATCTATCAAACTACTTACGAGTAATATTAAAAACAATCGAGAGTTATGAATACCTCCAATTTATCTCAAATATCTTACGCTAATGATGCCTTGGAGGAGTTAGAAGAATATCTTTATTCACTGGACATGGTACGGGATAGTGTGCACGATACCTTAGCACATCATCAGTTGAGTAAAGTCGACTACCACTCACAGGCCGTCGCGGTTTACCTAGCTGCGGACTTACCAGGCAACCTCTCCCCAAAAGAAACAATATGTTGAAGTTTCTGTTGTGTTGGGACTTACCAGTAGCAAATGACAACACGTGAAGCTGAACCCAAGCACTGGCCCCAGCGTCGTTGAGCGCAACCGAAATAACACATCTAGAAACCCCGCAACATTCGCTCATAAATTCAATAAAGCTAACCTCTATGTATTTACTCCAGTGTGGAGTCCTAAAATCATGAACAGGGTGTCAAGGCTGCTTATCAGCCATAAGTATGCTTCGGAGAAATTCAAATCTGCTGACAATAAAGTCATTTCACTTTCCGAAATTTAGTCCATTGTCGAGAAGTTATTGAATTGTATTACTGGGAATTTTCCATCACTGCACGGCATTGTTTTGTCCCTTCATTCCGGACCAAGTAAGCTATCAGATTTCACACAGTTCGCAATTGTCTCAGTCGGAGGGTGCAACGATAAGAGAAAATGTTCTGATATGCGGTTAGTGTGGATAGGCATATGGGAGATTGTACTAGCTAGGACGGAAAAGGCTCAAAATGATGACTAGGCGGTTCTATGGTGTTCGTCCCCAAACATACCCTTCACGACCGGCAGGGCAGGTCTACCCAGCAGGCCTTCACGTCACGCACCGAAGTTCTCAGTTACTCGACCACCAGCAGAAGGAGCAGCGACTTTGATGAGGAACTTCACAGTTTCCGGAATTTTCTCACGAAATTAGTTGCCGGCGTTATACTGTTTACTCGCAGCTTGATTTGAAACGTGTTCCTCTGGACATAAGGTTGATTGAATAACATCGTTTATGACCATTCTCCCTTTCTAGTGGGTCTCACTTAACATCAACGTATAGCAGTATAAATCTGCTCTCAGCAAGAACAGAAGGTATTTAAAATGATTCAACGAAAATTTCACACTTAGGTTTTCGACCTAACCTACAAAATGTTAAATAACGGAATCAGAGACCACACAAAACACCTGGGAAGCTGCACAGTGAGACAGTTTAGAATCTCGACAATGTCCACATAATATAAACTAACCAATATTGGAAACTATTCAGGAACATCTGTGACGAGACCAGTGATAGACCATCTGTCTTGAATGATGATTGCCGATCATAAACCACGACTTCTTGCATTTCTACTGATCAATCTCGTAGAGAGAGATCTGTGATGAAAACGTGAATTCATTACTGATCATTTATCAGTGTATCCTTAACAATATGGACAATACGAATGGTAGCAATCGTTCTCCAAATATTCTGTCAACTGACCTAGTTTGCAAAAGTTTATTACGAAGGTTTACGGATAGTCATTTCGAGTATGCCAGATGGAAGTAACTAAAAACGGACTTCCGTGAATGTGGACTCAAAGAAAGCTTTCCCACCGAACTCAGTCCATAAATATTCAGAGGCCAGATATCACCAAAATCACTTGGGAGGCTACCAGGGAACAAAATTACAATTCACAGGTTTGTAACGTTGAACCGAACACTGCTGACAGCGGTTTAATTGATCGTTACCGTCGATGGTCGCGATATCTGACACATCCGTCAGTAATTTGTCCGTGAATGGTTCACCGCCTCTCAAACCTGAAGCCTAACGTGACAACGGACTGTTAACACACCCAGCTGAACCCTTTTATCGCAGCCTGGCTCTGATCAGGTAATTGTCTATATCGCAGGAAATGCTCTGTGATAATGAAGTCATTCCGAACGACAAGGGTTTAGCAAACAAAAAACGTAATGCTCTATGAGTTGAACAAAGAAACCCGGACTGATTTTTCATTAATAGAAGCCGTTTTATGGCAGTCTACTTCGCAGACTAAGTCTTATGCATCTAAGCATTTCCGAGAAGCACGATAAATTTCATACCGACTGCGGCTTCGTTTATTACGAGTTCACGATTGGACACCATCTCCACAGATAGTACGAAGACTTGTGATGCAGCCAACAGCTTCACCGTGGTGTTGTTCAATGAGAAGTGAGTTGAATGGGAAGTATGTTTACATTCTAAAACCAAAACTAGCACCGGACATTTATTCGAGTTAGGGATGCAGTAGGATGCAGTAGGGTGTGAGGACAGGGGTGCGAACTTGTACTAAAAATTAGTGGTGACCCGGTAGGTTTGGTCAAGACATTCGTTCAATTTTGAGGTTACCTCGGCGTTTGTGTATAGTCTGATGAGATTGCGACAGACGGCGTTTACCGGTTTACAAAAATCACAGCCCCAGCATGGGTGTGTTCTTTTCAAAGGTCAGTTACACAATGTAGCTGTGCGGCTGGTGAACCAAGCCAATTCTCGTACAGGATGTTCACACTGTCCGGTGCGTTCGGCGCATTAATCACCTGAGTAATCCAGACACCGGAATGTAAGCAACACAGTTCACCAGCATGCTTCTGGAAAAGTAGAGTATGGCAACCATAGATTAGGTCTCTTATGCGTACCTACCGTTTCCATTATCAACAGACTGGTGACAGCCGCATGACTTGGTTCTTAAACCATAGGACATAGGCGTCACCACTTACCTACGTAAGATGCTGACCGCTTTTCGGCTGTGGTGCAAGGAACAAAAAACCGTGTTTAAGGAAGCAATCAGATAATGATGTTCAAGTTCTGAGTATAACTGTCTACTGATTCGTTTGTGCCCACTCACTTGTTCAGTAGTAATGGGGCTTCTATCAATTTCCGTACTCATACCTTTCAGGTTATTTTTGCAGGGATCTTAGCTACACATGACTAGTTACCCATATACTACCCGTATGATCAACACCTGACTGATCTATGCAGAGACACTGTGTTGTACAGGAGGATCAATGTACGACGGCGCGATCGAGGAAGTGAAGCAAACAAAAAGAATGCAACAGAACAGCCTCATCGACCGCCATATGAAATGAGAGCTCATTTAAGCATTTACACAAAAAATCCAGCGACTGGTGGACACAAGTCAATTATTGTATGTGTGCATAGATGAACAGCTAATACGAAAAAATTGGTAGGTAACGATGACGTACTCAGCCTTTTGGATAAATACCCTCACTGCCGGTAAAGGGTCAACCCCTGAAACAGACGTTTGATCAACTTCAGGGACTGAAAGCGAATCAGCCTGCGGTTTAAACAAGGGTACTTTTGGTGTTGACGGTTCAAACGGGGGTTTTTCACAAAGGCACGTAGACTTCCAACAGTCCATGGATCTACCACACCGCCAGTGTAACGCTACGTTCGCAATTTGCTTGTCGGACAAATCACGTGCAGAGTTCGTCAGAAATCCAGACGACGTCTTCTGATAGCCAGGAAGGCCAGACAGGGCTGATTCAATGTCAGGCAGAAGCTCATAGCGCTCTGGGTTACATTTTTCATCACTTCCTTCAGTAAACAAAGTGGATGAGATGGTCTTACTCGCCGAGTCCATATGGTGCTGAGCAGATGGCGGAGTGTGGAAGGATGCGTCGTCATCTGAAAAACTGTTGCACTCCCGTAGCCATGATCTCGATACACACGTTGTGTGATGCTCTTTTTGAACTAGCGGCTCGATCGGGAAACGTCGAAAAACCACCGCATGGTGCATGATCAATAGCGTCATAGCCTGGTTGATCAAGCCTTGGCCACGTAGACCCTGAAACAGCAGAAGACAATGAAAGGGAACAATAAGAAACGGGGTTGGGTTTGTGAAATTATCAGTCTCCGACATCTGGGGGCTGAGGTATATAAGTCAGATGCCACAAAATGGCAGATATCACTGCTGCTGTATTGACTAATGTCAATCGTTATGATAATCTGGGTGATAAGCACTTAAAAAGTGCGTTAATCGGATAGTTAAAGGCCAGTCGCATAAGAATTTGCATGCATAAATGTGATTTGTAAGCATATTCAGGCATACTTTCTAGTGGTTAGACCGGAATTAGAGCTTGAAGAGACCTTGTAGGTGACGATCACACGGCGCTATTTCGGCAAGATAAGAAGAAGGTTTTTGCAGAGCTTGCCGCACGCGCATTAGACGATAACACCGAGGCAATCTGAGTCAGTCTTCATATACGAAACAGGACTAGCCCGTGTTCAGAAAATCATAAGTTTCCGCTAGTAATTAATTAGTTGCGTATAGGGTGGGTAACAAACCAACGAAGTGGATTTACAGTGCAAAACGGTAGAAACACTGTCGGGCAATTACGCAAGAATGGGGGCTGTTATGAGTATACTTTGACCTGAAAAACCACATGAAAATGAAGAGTTATAAAGGAGAAGTAAACTACGAACTCACTAGACCGATGACAGATAAAACAAATGGTTTAACTCGTTCCCTATTTCGGACTCGAAATTTGGCAAACGAGCTTTGAAAACAGTTCAAGAATTAAGCGGGTGGAAGAAAATATTCGGCAAAAGCTTTCTTAATTTGAAAGGCGAAATGCGATGGCGCATCGCATCTGAATTACAGGTTAAAGTGTGTAATGGCCAATGTTTCGAATATTCCGCTCGACTCTCAAAGGTGAAGCTGAAGATACGGTCTAGTGATCTAGCATTCGATATTCCACGCAAGGATGGTTGAGATCTATTAAGGTACAGAATCGGAAGTAGGTCATCTGAGTTGACTGACAGAAATGACAAATGATAACAGCGACCGTCGTAATGAGCGAAAGAGATGATGACGTTGTTCAGCTACCATTCACCGTTAGAAGCTTTTCAGTTGACAGTGAGATAAAGCAAAGTAAAGGCAACGTCATGCACCACGTTTTGGGATAGAAATGATAAGAAATACCCCATTACCGGAATGCTCAAGGAGTGGTTTTTTCGTAATTGTGTTGACTGCCAAGCTGTATCACAATCTAAGAGTTTTTAAAAGTGCATCAACCGGAACAAAATTGCGAACTGTTGGTAAGGCGTCTGTACTGATCGTCTCAATTATAGTGTCTCAACGACTGGCATTAAGACCACAAAAAGCACATATCTGTAGTAATTAGCCTCGAGTCGAAACTTGAAACGGTAAGCGACAGAGGATTTGGCCGACACAAATCAGAGATCATTGTTATAACAGATCGCAGTTTTCCTATTTAAACACGCTTTAAAGTCAACCCTTTTCGGAAAGCTGTATACTGGTTTTTAGCCTTTTTTGGATGACGTCAATGATTCGTGTCTTTTGGTAGCGTTCTCATAAATGAGGTTATCATGACAATTAGTGGGTCTTATCTTGAGTTAGTCGGGAAGCCTGAGCACGACTAATAAGCGACTGCAGCTGATCGATTGATCGTGGCAATTCAGTCGTGCCTAGTGTGGTGGAAAGGGAGAATTAGTCAAAGCGACGCTTCTTAAGCTGCATAGGTTACTTCATTCGTAGTTATCCGTCAGTAGCAGCTACAGCAATCAGATTTCCGCATCTTGTTAAACCCTGAAACACCTCAAACAGTGGAACATCTACTTTTTCTGCTTTCAATGTCTACCTTAGAATATTCGGTGCGGTTTTCGGAGCAAAGTAGTAAATGTAGTAAGCATCAAATGTATCGAACTGCATTTCATAATGACGAACAGTTAGCTCAGTGACCAAATGCGTTTAATTCAGCCGTAGATTCTTCCATAGCGGCAGAAAACAGGAGAATACAGTTGATCAAATCCCATACTGTGTCGGCCGTCTGCAGGGTGAATAGACGAGAACGTGCCACTGGTAATCGTGCTCCACTGTCACATCGAATTTGGCTCTTAGACCTCTGCAGACCACCATTCCAACTGGTTAACCTGCGGACCCCACAACAGATACAGCTAATCACAGTAACACTGTGTTGGTAAGTCGCATCTCTAGTCATCTAACCCCTGACCTCCCTGGTCTGTCGCATGGACCTAGAAGGCGAATTAATGCATTTCATCGTTCGCGTCCTAAAAGAGGTAGATCAACAAGTCACTCCCACCAGAACGGTATATACGCTGAATGCTACTGTCTGCGGCGTTTCAGAGATTAAAAATTAGAATAGTAGTCAACGTATGGAACCAACAACACCCGCACTGTCTACTGGATACTGAAAACAGTTCGGCTGACCCCATGACTGACTTTACTGTTTAGACCGGAGTAGGTACAATCCTAAGCAAGATGGCTGCAGCCAAACTGGTAGATTTAATTCTTGTTAACAGTGGGGTTTGTGCTGTTTGCTTCACTTGCCCTACTAAGGCCAACTTTGGACCCAAATTTGTCACTTCATTCTCTGTTCAGGCCCAAAATGATTGTAGTGACGCCACGGTCGAAGTCACTTTTCATCCAATTCTATTCGCTCTGATTCGGCAGACATATGATTCTGATATAATCATTTTGGCCAGATGTATGAACGCCTAGATCGCTCACCTTGGCGAGGCTGAGTCTGGTTTAGGGAACTGTGCAGTGAGCATACGCTAGGCTTAGCATCGTGCACATCATTGTTATACTTAGCGTCCGACTTCTCCGAATCACGTGCGGTCTCAGATAATTAGTTATAGGTGATACGACTACATTCAGGCTGTTATTCTTAACGGACCCCAGAAGTGTATTCGGATTATGGGCTGGTATGTTGCTGTATTGTTCCCACTTTTGCGACCACGTGAACATACTACCGACGATTTGCTCCTAAATTGCAGCTCAGGATAGAGTTTACGATGAACTGTCTGACAGTTTCAACACTCGGAGCGATGTTCATGATAGCTGTGTATCACCACCATTTTTGTTTAATTTCTCCGTAGACGAAGCGGTAAAGGACTGTCCATAGCACTCACACGATGCCGGCACGGACCTACTCCCCAGTAGGATACCAGTTGATTGTGAATATGGTGAGGACAGGCTGTTCCTGATTCATCAATTTCGGGCAGCACAGACGACGCAGGAACCTCACTTTCTGCTCATTTAAACATTTCGGAATGCAATCTGTAGCTCCAAGTACAAATTGCTTCTGCAAGATTGCTGTGATTAATTAGATTTAATGTTAGATAATGAAGTCATCGCGGTTGTTGGCCCGTTTGTTAACCTGGGAGGCTGCATCACCACCGTAGGATGTGTAAAGAATGAAAGAGAAACACGTGTCTCTGGAAGTAGAGCGGTACTCAACAGCTCAGGACACCTATAGCAACAGGGAGGTTCCTCTCCAAGGCTTAAGGATCGTGTGTATAAGGTGACAGTGAGGGTTGCATCATTTCACAGATGCGAAAGTTGGTCGCTCAGAGTAGAACACGTGAACCGTCCTCAGGTATTTGACCACCACACACTCGCGTCGGATCACACCAGTGGTTGGGCGACGAGGATATTAGGGAGTTGGCATTCGATAGTGAGTGTCAAATGAGTTGTTCTGTTCAATGCTTACGTTTGCACAGAATTAGATAGTCAGGTCATGTGCTGAGGACGTTAACTTCTCGATTGCCACACCGAATACCGCTTGCGGACGCTATGGTCAACCGGCTTGAGATTCGAGTTGTACGGATGATGATGTGGTGTGAAGAAATGAAGTAGTTCAGCAGTGGTTTGGTCACTGTAGGTCGGGTTGGTCTCCTGGACTTGGGACCTCGCGACTCCCAGAATCGGTGACTGGAGACGTTATGTGAGATATCGGTTAGTCGAGCTCAGTGGCGTGAATGTTGTTGCTGTTTGGCCGAGTTGTCTGTGATGTGAGTGCATTTACTGACATTGGGCAGTGGAAGCCGTAAAGAGACTGTCTTGCTGACGGCGCCCTACTGTCACCTACGGCTCTGTTGTTTGTATGCGACGTGTAGGCCATTTTTGTCGAATGTTTGAATATGGACCTAATTATTTTTGGTAGTTGGGGCCGTTCCTCTCGTTTTTTTGTCTGGCTCCTCGGATAGAGTGTGAATTTTTCTCTATGGTTGTATGGCAGTTATGCTTCAGTCAGAACCACATCGTAAAGAGCTGTCTACAATGATGATGACGACGATGATGTTTCTATCCGGAACCTTCTGCGAGATATTTATTTATTTATTTTCAGGACCAACCAGATTCATTTTGAACCATTGTCCAGCCGGCACTCGAAGTTGCGATCTGTTCTAGAGAATGATCATAAATTACTTCAGATTGATTCTGCGTTTTAATGTTACTACATTTCTTCGGTGCATTGCCAGCAGGTACCTTGCAGGAAACCATTACCTCCGCAGTTCTATTGAACATTTTACAGTCTTCACTTGCATCTTTCGGTGGATATATTTTTGATCAAATATGCAGACGGTGTTGTCTGAGAAAACATGGTTAAACCTTTCAGAGCATACGTTACAACCTAATTAATACAACATTTTTACTGCTCATCTGATGAAAGTCACTGTCTAACCTTGGCAAATTTCAGATTACATTGTCTTCGATGTTCCTTGACCCACTAGCTTCAGTTCCAGTTCTTCCAACCTTCACACAAACTGATACAACTGATCTGGTTGTATTAATATGAAATGATTAAGTATCTTTCAATCTACTCACTCATAGCTGTGTTCCTTCCAATTGTACCTCAAACACTTTTGAAGCAATGTAAACACATAAGTGTTGTGTACATCTTTCGCCAACATTATTCTCCATCGGTTGTAATACTCCCTGACAGTTTAGTAAGATATTCGTGTAAACCAGTGGCAACTTTTCTCAAGACCTACGATTCGTCTCCCTAATGTTGGCGATATTCAAAGCTTACCCTATACCGCTGAGTTTATTAAAAAAGCAGGCTACTAGCTGAAAAAACGTGAACGTGCTTTAGTTCGTTTACTTCTTGTCTAGGTCATTTCAGTTTATCCCGTTTTGTATAAAATTCACGAACCAGACAGTTATTTATTTGGTTTCACTGCCGTACCTCAATACACAAAGCATCCACTGCCTTGTATCTTGTAAGCATATTTTGCACGGTGAAGGTTAAATATCTGTCCAAGTGTTCTGCTTTCAGTATCAACTTTTTTCCGTTTTTTTATCTTATGGCAGTTCAGATAGAAAAACTTTTCAAGTCGTTACTTTTTTCCCGAGAGTCTTCTCTATGGTTACGTTGAATATTCGTATTGCTGGTACACACAGTAATGACCTGACTTGGTTGTCACATACCACGGTCATCTAATGAACCTCCAAAGGAATACCACCAACAACGATGTAAGTATAAATACAACAATTGTCTCGACCCCGGAGGAGACAACACCAATAAATACGATGATCACCAGTTCACTAATTCGTCACTTAGATTGGGAGTAAAAGGTAAACGAATCACAAGAAATGGCGAATGAACGCAAATTAAATTGTTTCATAACTTTATTAAGAAAAAGTGGCCAGTAAAGACAGAACTGTACGCAAAATGCTTATGTGGTTTGAAGCTGTCCAGGTGTGGTTGTAAGCAAACCGACCTTGCTACTGTAGTAAACATCAACCCCTGAATGCTAGTAAATAAAACTTCTGGTTACCAAAACTTAGGTGCGGTGTTCAAACTGTACAATCTGATCCCAACACTTTACAGTAACTGATTTCCATATTAAATTAACTGCGTATTCATAAGAGAGCTTCGAGGCCAGGAGCATAATATAACCTCGGGGGGTTAGTGGTGCATTTCGGATAAACATGTTACATTATGAACTGACGACTGACAACCGCGTCAGTTTCCATTTTCTATTGTTCAACATAATGTAGAAGAGTTTCTAAAACGAGCGATGCAGTCGGATTAGATATGGAAGGCGTTTCTTCATCAGACAACAGCAACAGACCACAGTGACTAGATCAGGTTCATTTAATGGACAGAAAATGTATTACTACAAGACACAGGATGGACGTCACTGACACGGTCAATACGATGTTCAATATCAGAAGGAGAGACGAACTGCAGGTTGCCGATGCCCGCCAATCAAGCCGACTGGCCTTTGTATATTCATAGACAGAAATAATAGACTAACTCAGTCTGGAATGTCAAACAAAGTTTTAGGAAATTTTTTGTTGTGACTTAGGAAAACCAGGATTTTTATACGCGTTTAACTCGAGAGATCAGCTAGGAACAACATGATTAGAAGACAGTGTCCTATAAGTCCATCAAAATAAGTGATGAATTAGCTGCCTTGCAAGCTGACTATAGTCCAGCTGAGGGGTTTGTCTTGTGGTCGTACATCTTCTACTCTACTTGAAGAGGTTTTCTCATCTGAGATTCACGCTCGTTTTAGAAGACTTTTTGAACAAATATCCACAGTGAATCCTAGATCAAGCGAGGGCAGAAGACTGGTGAGAGGGAAGCGCGTTGATGGGGAACACTAAGTTAAAAGTAGTCAGCAAAAGTGGCTTCTCACGAAAGGAACAACACATCAGTATCTATGGAGTATTGAGATGTAACCATGATTGTATCACGCTGTGGCAACATAAATGAACGGGAAAAAAATAGTCGGTCACAGAAGATTAGATCATTACCGTGAATAATACGCAGAGAATTGATAATGAAGAAAGACCATACAAGTCGATAGACCATGAACAGAGAACTACAGTTAGTAGTTTGAAGCGAATTTGTCAGCGGTGCTTTAAAGTTAACTGGAACTCAAGTTCCACAGTTATATAGATTTTCGAAACTGTACGAACGTGGATTTCCATCTTAGCTTAGTTTGTCTGGGTTCAACTTGCATAAGCAAAGAGTTGCTAACTGATTCGTAAAACGCGTGAGACCCAACTCAGACCGAGTTGTTCAGCTCTGCTGAAAGAAAGCTACAAGATTACCAGCTTGTTTAAAAAAAACGAGTATTCGGGGAAAATCTTCAAGCCCACGTGTACAATCGTCTGGATGAATGTACCGAATTCGTGACGGTATCAACCGAAAGTTCGATTGTATGAAAAGCAGTTGGAACAAGTATTGCTACTTTTTGCCAGAACCATCAGCCGAGTCTTTTAAAATTTCAGATTTCCAACCAATATTTGAAGTCATAGACAGCCCACTCGGTTCCATCTTCGATGGCATTTTTGTATCAAAATCTGAGCACCAGTCATTTACAGTGCAACTTTAGAGAGGGTGCACAAACCACATTATATATATATATATATATGTATATATATATATATATGCACATCGCGAGAAACCAACTGCAAAAAGAGTGTGACGAAACAGGTGGAATATTTGCACCCAGACGCACATTTCACTGGAGAAGGTAGGACTCAAGATAGCATACAATCTGATGGTTGGGAACAGTGGAGGAGTTGTTTGTAGCTCGGGTTGATGGTTTTGGTATTAATATGTTCGCCGAGCTCGGCATTTAGGTTGCAAACGTTTCATCACCAGGCAAGGTGACATCATTAGTGCGTTAGTGTTTCAGCGTGTAATTTGAATGTGAAGATTGATCGATGCCTGCTCTTATATAGGAGAGTGAGTTGACCTACTAGCCTGGATTCTGGTTGGTCGCTTTCCGTCGTGTTTGACCTCTGGTCGGACCCATCATTGGTTGATTTTTGTCTTATCAGTTCAAGTTGCTCTGTTTGGGTCTACCGGTATTTGAGCTCGATGGCGTTTACGTCTCCTCAAATCCTTGATTCGCATTGGTTCGTAGATTTTGTCTAGCTCGATGTGTTTGTTTATTGAACCGGTTGATGAGTACCAAGCTTCGAGAAATTCTCTTGCATGTTTGGTATTTGC
>QNGE01000894.1:181677-211761 GCA_008508345.1 Paragonimus westermani
ATATATATATATATATATATATATATATATATAATATACTTTTAAAAACCCGTCCGGTTTGACGGAAGACTCCAAGAGGTTCAGCTTAACAGAAAAATTCATGTGTTCTACAAACACTTAGCCACTGTTTACAAATGTGTCATTAGACGAGAAGAAATACTTAACACACGATTTGCTGATGCCCAAGGCTTCGATGTGAAAATTATTGCGGATTTGCTGAAGTTTCTCTTATTACTATGTACGGAAGACAGACATTTCATTTTTTTAGAATAAGATGCGTCAACAAAGAAGATTCGCAAAGAGGATCTTGTCACAGCTTGTGTCAGTCGAATTTCTTAGGCTAATAATGGAAGGATGACCCATCAAAAAATTGCGGAGTTGTCGCTAAACAAACATTTTATTGTCGTTATTCTTATGTTTACGTAACTGATCCAACAAATAGAAGATATGGCAGAACGATTGAATAACTGCCATGCCAAGATGTTAAACGCGTTGGAAACTGAGAACGATGGATGCCCAACATTCACGGATATCTCCATCAGTTGCAAGGGAGAGATCAATAAGTAAGTCGACATATAAAATACCAACGTGAATTGGCCAGTACACTCACTTTATGAGCGTCTTTTCAATTAACAACAAGGAGACAATGGGATATTAGAGCATGGCATTAGGTCGTGGAGCCAACAAGCTTTGATTGTTTAAAAAACGTTCAAGTACAAAGGATATTTCATGTTACAGATCGGTAGATCAGCTAGCAAAAGATAGAAATGAACAGCCTCTATGGTTGACACAAGAAAAACTACAACGTATGGACTAGGAGAACCTACAGAGAAGGAGAAATTCTAGTCGATGAATAGGTTCGCAAGCCAGCGACACCTACATTTGGGGAAGAGAGAGACATACTGGCACCAAATTTGCGGGTAATTATGGTGAAAGCCATATCGACGGAGTCGATCGGTGTTTGCAGTCAAGGTCGAGGGAACATTTGTCATACTAGGTTCGGAATGTCACTGTACAACCCAATTATTTCACCCTAAGATCATGCAACTCCCCGGCTTCATATAGTGCTGGGCATATTTCAATCACAGATCACCGGATAAATCTCGAACCGACATTCCAGATTGTAATGCATTGTAACAAACTGCAATTGTTGCCTTTCGCTGAGGTGGTCATATTTACCAATCCCAAGCCAGCAGTATGTGTACATGTGTATATGTAAACCTCAAAAACCCATGGACGTAATAGTTTAGCAGAGACTCATCCATTCCATTTGTAGTTATCGTTGATTTCTCACTATTATATGTAGTCTTGATTGTTGTTGTTTAGTAGGGAAGAGGTGACACGAAAGGCCGGTGTCTACCATTCGTCGTCTTCCCACTGCTTTTTTCGAGAGTATGACGAAAACCAAGTACTTTTTAATTCTCATAATCACCGCATAGTAAAAAAAAAAGATGCATACATGGCCGGCAGTCATGTGGAAAAAAGCTCTGGTACCTAACCTGAGAGATTTCTGTTCGAACCGTCCGTATGTGAGTTAAAACAAAGACTTTCGAAAGAATCCAGTTGAAACTTCTGTCGGAATACGACGGCTAGAATCAAGTGTGGCTGTTGTTTATTTTCCAGCAGTCAAATCCCTGCCTACTCACCAATAATCAAGTTTAATAAGCTAATAAGCTGACAAGAGCGAAACTCGAGTCCACTGCTTGATTACGAAGTGGACCGGTTGAAAGCTTTATTGGACTACGAGGGTGTGTGTGATATTCAATTCAAAACAATCAAACTAATGTTCGGAAGGTTAAATTAAAATCGAACTTTCGACTAGGCTGGGGTGTAAATACATCGGATTTAACGGCTGAAGTCAACAGCAGTTATTACCTGTCCTCACAAATACATTCGATGACATTGGCATACCCCACAGTCGACTGTGGTCAAGCTGTTGTATATAACTTGATCGCACCTGGTGAGAGATCAGTTTATTGTAGTCAACAGGGTTGCTGCATGAGAACGTGTACTATAGCTCATATCCCGATCACGACAGACGTACTGATGATCTCTACTACGGATGAAGCTCACGTCTACAGTTCAGTGTTGACGCACTGAAGAGAAAATCCACCTGAATGCGGAAGCTGAGGTCAAATGTGAGCAGTGTGTGAGCTGATACGAACAAAGTCTGACTACCAATCACAGTAGAAGTGTAATGACGACTTGAGAGAGAACAGCCTACATTTTGCATAACAGTTGTTAAGGCTTCCGCATGCAATTCAGTCCTTCAGCTGAGGTCTAAAAACCATCAGAATAAGTACAGCGAAAGAAAAATATCACAATGAAGGAAAACGGAAGAAGAAGCAAGCAATGAATACAGATAAGTAAGTTAGAGAACCAGGGCGCTTTTGAGTACGGTCCTTAGCCATGTCTGATACATTATTTTCGACCGAAACTGCTCGTTTTTATTTTGACCTGTAGCCAGAAATCCAGTAACGCCAAATGGAAGCAGTTTTTGACGCCATTTCTTTCACACTCGAAAACTAGGTTACACACCGGGTACCAGACTGTCGTTCAGAGCCTAAGCCAACGCACGCAGTTAGAATCAGGGATAAGAAGAGATTGACAGGCGTATGTAAAAATGTGGGAAGCAATGTATTGCATATAAAAGTGATAGTTTGTCTTGTACATACTCGCGTTTATAAGTAAACAGTCAATCAAATTAGGGTAGTACACATCCGAGACGTACAACATTATAAGCGAAGTCATCATAGCAAGGGTTAGAAAATTGCGCTTTCCATCGATGTCGGATTGAACCGGAAATTGTGGCCTTAGCGGTAACTGTGACCGAGCTTACTGACGGCGTTGAAAACAGCAGAATAGATTCTATCGACCTTGCACTAGACATTCGAAAAATAATTAAAGGAAGTGCAACAGGAAGCCAATAAAAAAGACGAGACGTACAAAACATGGAGTCTCGCAGGCAGAGATTAGTGGTACAATCAACTTACTTGCACTTGAAGATTGCAGTGAAACACACATGGTCCGAACAGAATGCCAAGACTCTCGGCCGACATCTTGTTTACTGCCTCATGAGTTGCCACTGTAGCCAAAAAATGGCATATATAATAAAGCAAATGCACATTTTCTTCTGGTAGCTGGAATACCAGTTCTTCTAACTTGCTCAAGTCCACAGACCGCGAATCGGTGAGTTCACCCAGAACCTATTTACATGATGGCACAATTGAATAATAACATTAACTGACTGTTAATTCTCGAAACCTATTTATATAAAATCACAAACAGAGCAACTTGGTGATTCAACGCAAACAGTTGCACCAAATTCGAGCTCCGTAGATCACTTTCGGAAGATTAGAATACATTTTCTAAATAACTCAATAACAAACATAAACAACTGCCGTCGAGTTAAGGAACTTTGTACGCGTGTAGTGATCTGGCGAACTAGCTCACAAAGTAACGTAACAGGAAAACAATTATACCTACTCAGAAGAACTTGAAAGAAATGAACTTTTGGACGTAGAGTTTCGAGGTCAGTGGAGTAGAGCGTAGAAGAGGTTGTACTATACACAAAACAGTCGAAAGACTCTACTTGACCAAGTTCTGAGAACTGTAGAGCTTCGACTGCCTAGAATGGGCAGTGCTCATGTCCCAGACCTTGTGGAAGCCAAAATACTCTTACAAAACTGCCACTCAGCTTATTGCAAATGATCCTGAAATAACAGATTTACGAAAAGTATTAGGGACAAAACCATGAAACATATGTGAACTGTATTTTAAAAACGGGGTGACAGACACGTGTCATGCATACACACATACCTTTGCAATTGTAACCCACATATTCGTCTTAGAATTAGTTCTGTCCCTCACTCAAAATTTTGGTTTCATTTTTTGAAAATTTGTTAACGAACTTCTGTTAGCTCAATGCTGGCAACGGTCTAAGGATTCATCAAAGGCCTAGTGCTTTAGAGTTTCACAAGCCTGTGTGGGACAGATAAGGATCTGTACCACTGTCAGTTACAACTAGGTTGACCACCGTTTTTAGTCGAGACTAGATCACGTGAGAAGATCACAACACCCCAAACGATTGAACGACATGCAAGACGTGCCTAGGTATCACGGCTTGCATGAAATGGGCCACACGTTTACCTTCGTTACAGGTATAAGCGTTTCGTAAACATGTTAGGGAACTAGAAATTTGCCACTGAGGAACTCCGGCTGAACTTTTGAAAACAAACTAGAATAATGTGCCAAAAGCTGACAGTCGTAGAGCACCTTGTGTAGGAACAAGTCACGCATCCGAATAGCGCGGGACAACCACTTATGTGTTGTTACACACACCACCATCCAACTGATGGTCAATGTCACTCAAGTGCCACACCACCTAGACCACTTAATTGCTGATTACACTAGCGCTGACAGAAATACACAGATGAATAACCTACTGGAGCATTTCTAATGTCTGGTAAAGATAAGCGAAGTATCTGTTATTTGTAAAATGGAGAGTGCACCTCACAGAAATGAAGTACAAGCTGAAAAGACCAACTAGAAACAAGTTGAACGAACGATGATGCATATAAGTGGGCTTTCTAACGTGGAGAGATGTGATAAGAAACGGAGGATATTATAGGCAGGGTTTACACAAAATTTACATAAACGACCGGGAGTGTCCAAGATATACAGAAGTACATGTATACATATATCTATGGGTCACCGCAACTCGGATATGTCATCCACAGAACCCCTTTACTCATCTCGAGTATAAGCATACATTCACAAGTGTTTGTAAAGGACGCTGAGGTTGACCGATTGTTTCAAGAATTCCCAAATTAGGTCTAACTGATAACCCTTCGAATAGGATTTCGCCGTCAACTCGATATTAGCTCTACACCCGGGTCAAAGCAATCTTTTTTGAAGTTAAACATAAACTCTAGCTTTGGGGCATAACGTTCAGAGATACTGTCCTCGCTCCACCTGTGACATGGCCATCCCGAGATGGTCATTTAGTCCGACGCCGCTCCCTTGTTGTACAATATATATGACTGAATATGTCCGAATGAATTGACTGCCTAATCAGTTTTCTCAGAGGAGGGAAATATCAGTGGATCTCCAAAGATTGTCAATAATTACGAGATAACTATGAGGTTCTTGTTATAGCCTAGTAGGAAAGATGATTTGATATCACATTATGCACATCAAGAATGATTTTACAGAAATATACAACTCACATTCGATGCTTGACATCTAAATTCAATTTAGCGCCCTATAATCTAACCTTTCGTTTTGCAAGTGTCTATGCACTCCTCAACTGTTGTACAGCTTTTCGGTAACTTTGCCGGTCCTGAGAAATGATTCCAAATTTCCATAGATTGACGTAACATTCCTATTCATTGCTCCAATCTCAGAGATTTTGCTATCCAGCGTTTTAGATTTTGGAGGTGGTTTGCTGATTAAAACTGTCTTTTCCATGTTGACCGTTCTAAATAAACAGCCGCGTCTTCATCCAGGTCCAGTTACAAACCCCAGCATCCCTCTTTATACACCTGACTTCCCTGCGCTCTACCAAGCGAGGTTTCTTTCTACACCAAAAACTGTCACATAGGTTGGCTATAAAATTAAACCAATGAATGCCTCTTCCCCGTAGTGGTAACGCGAATGAGTGGACGCTAAATATAAACCCATTATACTGGATAGCTTAAATTCTTCACTTGACTAGACCTGCAAACGCAGGTTTTATAAGACTCATAAATCGAGCAGTAATCAATTAAGGTTATCGGGGTAGATACTCAGCAGTATGCACGATCGATCGCAAATTAAGGTTTGCATGTTTGAGACCTCCACCATAACTAATATTAGGTTAATGGAGAAGTGATCAACAAACTCACGTCACAAGAACGAGGGTCGAAGCATAAACCCGGACTGATGAGTTCTGGCGAAATGAAAACTTGAACCCATTGTTTAGGTTACAATTTCGTCAACCGAGATAGTTAGCTGAATGAGGAAGCCACAGTTAAATGTAAACGGGGCTCAGCTTATAAGAGTCTAGATCCTTGAGTGTTCAGGTGTAACCAAAATTCTAACCAAATATGGCTAATGAACAAACATTAGCCCGTGTGTCAATTAGTTATCTATTTATAGAAAGTATGCGGAACGCCTACACACCATACTCAAATGGGATCAGGAACAGGTGTTTTGTCCGTCCCATTGGTGATCTACGAACAAATTTCGAGTGTGTGCATGGACGTACGCGTGGAAGTGAAACCACCTCGCACGCACCCGTCACCGTTCTGATTCTACCATGCCAGACTCACACACTTTCAACCATCTGTGACAGTCTGCTGCAAGGAGCACGTAAAACCACATACAGTCTGACAGACGGCTGTCTGTTTATCACCGAATCAATTTCGGACAGGGATAAACGGTACGATCGTTGTGAGCTGACAAAGAAGTAAGACTGCATGCCGCCACATCTGTTAACGTATGGTCTTTGTTGTAGTTTCTTCTGCAGGATCTCGAGCAAAATGAGTTGCATACTCTAAGCGCGGACGTTTATACGTACACTAACCGAACAAAGATCAGGACAAGTAATTAGCCAACTGCTTCCGTTATGACGTAGATGTAACGGTTCAAATTCTGACTGGTCGACAAAGACGAATGGTGCAGTTGACAGCCAATTCGCTGGTGCAACGGTAAACGCATCGTGTAGTGGGCATCATGCTGAATGTGACCGCCAGTGTTAGCCAAAATAACGTTCGATGGGTAAAAACAGACTCTGACCAAAAACACTAACCAATCTTGTAAACTGGAATGACGGTCATTGACCATAACGTTGCCATCTGGCAACCTGCCGTTAGCAAAGACATACCGGCAGTCTTGGGTATTCGTCATGATTGCCCGCTTTGGTTGGTATTCCTACCTAGGTGGTGAAAATCCACCACAACATATCTAATACATACATCTGTACAGTGGGTAGAATATTGCGGACTGAGATACGGAAATTCCAATTTTATCGTCACACATATCTGATTGCATCTTTAGTAACCACTTGAACAGCTGCTTGACGTGCATTGCAACCAGATCTTCACTACTGTCACCGCTCAACAAGACTGCGTAGTATTGACTCAACTGGCATTTTAAAACCAGGTTGAAAGTTTGAGACGCGAGTGTTACTCACGGTTCGAACACGGTTGGATGTAAAATTGGCAGGATGGTCAGTAACGACTAGCCGGCATGAAAGCAGCACGTGGTGAAGATATGTGTTTTTTGTAGCCCTAGATCTTTTGAACTGTTATGTTAGTGTGATGTTTCAACTTACACTCAATTCGAGTAAAACAGTGTGTTGTCCTATTCATTATGAGCACATGAAGCTTACGTGTTTCTTGTTGAACGCGAACCAATCAACTCGTCCATACTTACCAAAAGGTGTCGTGTCTGATTAACATCCATCGATTCAAACCAGTTCAAATGAGCTATGATAACAGCAACGCTGCAACAAAAAAATTACAGATTGGCTTCAGGAATATAATAGCGAAAAACGCATTTCTTAATTCGGTGTTGCGACCTTTGTTTGTTTGCACAAGGCATAGACAGCTTTTGTCCATCCGGTGAGCAATGTTCCCAAGGCGGTTAAAAGCTACGTCTCGTTTTTTAATCCGCTGCACGCCGTAATCACTTCAGATTCCGATAGCCACACTTCCGCAACGCCATCTGCAAATTGATTCGGCCACGGCAGGTTCATTGCGTTGGGTTCAGGGCACGGCACCAGTGTAGCGAAAAAGGCGTCCACTAAAGCACGATCTTTATTGTTGTACACGCTAGTTACCATGCTACGCACGCGCTCACGGTTATGAGTCATCAGTCCAGACCACAACCCTGATTTCCGCTCACACGTCGTGCGCACTTCGACCCGGCTTGTGTGTGTGCCTCATGTCAGGGTGTTTCTCACCTGCCATTTCTCGAACGTTGGGCCGATCTAGTTGGGCGATGGCTCGTCTGGTCGCACGTGCAGCCGTAATACATTCACTCTGTCTTCCGGTCGAATTTCCCACCACGTCGAGATATTCCTCCGGATGCTGGAATAGTCGTCCCCTCGAACTGGTTATTCATCCTATTTTGTCTGCCATTCCTCGCCCGTTGGCTCATCCGATCGTCCGTGCTGTCCCTGCCTCCCTCGCTGTGGACTTTTAGACGTACCTTGCTGCACCGTCGATATATTCCGCCGAGTGTTAGAGCACCCGCACCTTTGGCTTGACAATCCACCATAATATGGGTACTTTAAGCTTCAGGAATCAGGCATTCTGTAACTGGATAAATACGTTCACAACAAAACCAAGCTGGTGGTTTAGCTATAGCATCACAAGTTGTTCCCTCAAATGCTAAATGTTGGTCAGTGTTTGTTGATCGTTTCATGATCAATTAGCTGGAATGGGATTAAACCTGACGTCTAAGAATATCTGCTCAAATGACTCAGTCGAAAGCCCATCGAACTGTGAACCCAGAGAACATGAGATAATCAGCTTAGACTGAGTAACAACCGTAAAGTTCAGTCACTAGAGCTTTGAACCAAAAACTAGCTCTTGCTTAATCCCCACGACCACATCATATAAACATTATTAGGGTTTCTTCTGACCATCCTCATGTCAGTGATTCACAATGATGTTTAACTGCAGGCAGCTTTAAGAATAATAGACTTCAGGTCAAGGAATAAATAACAGAAAGAGAATGGAGTTAATTTCTGATAAAACCCCCTGTTTAAACTACAATAATCAACATAAAGACTCCTACACCTTGGAAACTGACAACCGAGTTGCGGCTGACATTAGGGCACTTCGTAAAATCGCTTGTTGACGGCTTTCATTGCCTTGTTTCGTTAGTACACTTTTCTGCAAACATATTCAAGATTGAACGCTGCGTTTGACTGTTAGAAAACCAACAATCTAAAGAAATAATACAAATATCTGGAATAAGTTTTGTTTTACTCTGTGCTAACCATCTCTGCATAGTTTGAGCTGGAAGTGTTGTAACCGATCTCACGTTGGAAATGAAACAAGAATCAAACGGGGTGCCTCGTAATTTGGTCGTCATGCGTTCCTCCAAATAGGACTATGTGAAGCGAGTAAAACAAAACTGTACTACAATTTTTGGAAACGTAACGTTCTTGGACTAACTTCTTGACTGTCAGCATCACTCCGATATTTCATATCGAGCTCATTCACATTAGCAAAAGCAATGAGGATATCAACTGCACTGGACATTGAGTCAAGAGTCTTCACTATCAAAATAGAATATGGAAAGCACAAAAGCGGAAAAATGAAGCTATAGGGACAAAACAAGTTTCACTGACTTGAATGAACATTGTGGTGATATCGTTCGGTACAACTCCACCGGGAACTTCACGTAGGAATAATTTCAACACACCGGCCAAAGCGTACAGTTCTGTACTGCTGGTCATTCGATCTAGATTCAGGCCAGCGTTTGTAGATTGGAATTGACGTTTAAGTGATTCGATCAAACGCACGCCACCATTGATGCGGAATATGCCTTGCAACTGCAATCCGTTCTGGACAAGAAAACGACAAATGGTAGACACTAGGCGAGGAACCCGCTGGCCTTCTGTAGAATTGGTCAAGTACCTCAGTGGGACACCGAATATTTTCGCACTTCCAATGGCTAGTTTCTGTCGCGCTTTCGGACTAGTACTGAGTTTTCGAATGAGGCGATCCATCGAGGCACATTAGGATGCGGTACTGTAGCGAGAACTGAAAAAACGAACTTCCTTATAGCAAACTTACAACAGAGTTCCTGTGGGTGAGCCGACCCTAACAAACACATGTACACAAAAACCAATGTTTGTTTACTTATAACTCACTAAGCGTAAGAACTAGACTCGGAAAGTGCTGGATGCGCAGTAACTAAAAAACTATGAAGCAGTTGGTAGTTTGCTTGTGGCTGTTCGACAACCTATATTGTACACTTAAAAACAGATGTGAACAAGACAACCATGTATTTGGGTCAAACTTTGTCCTCAAAAGTGCCGCTTCCATATTGCATGTGGTAGTGACCTACTCTGACCTCTACCTGCTGTGTACATGATCCATGGCAAAAACTGTTAAAACTTTTCCACGTGCAAAACAGTAGACCCGCTAACTGGAATAGATCCCAAGTGCCTCGGAATTAGCTTGTTGTGTCATCTAACTAATTGGGGACATGTTCAGCTGCAGAAAGATATGAAAAATGTCATGGAAAAAAACACGCGACACCAAAAGGTCTTTTAATAACAAGTAAGGAATACAGACTCACAAAAAAACTAGGGTAATTTGGAGCGATTGGCTAGTACTGGTCAGACAGGTATGTGAAACGCTTTGCCGTTGCTCAGACAACATGCATTTTTGTGTCTATGAGCTGGTTGAGTACCTACGGATTTCAGGCGAATAAAAAAATTTCATGTTGCTTAGCTGCCTCAGTAAATATTGTACACACAGCCCTGTATTTAGAGTAGAAAGTCTTGCGATAAATCCCATTAGCTATAGAAGGTGACAGTGTTACCAAGAGGGGAACAGCGTGCTCATTCTAGTTTACTCTATGGTGAACCACAACGGCGTTGTATTAGGTGAACGTACCCTGAAGCGTAGTGGTGATTAACCTGTTCGTCCTCCACATTTCAATCAATCATCAATCGGTTTGGTGAATGTGAGTCGACAAGGTACGCCTGGTGGAACTGTGTGAACTGGATGCACTTCTGAAGGTCATAGGCAGTGTTAAGTAAGGATTGACGCCTGAGTGGTTAGTCGGTACTCATCAGAGATCACATGGATCATGTTAACCGATGCGATCATGACGTGTTCCACTCACTCTGATAGCACAGACACCCCAGACCTTCAAAAGTATGGTAAGTATAGGTTAGGGCAATGAACCTTGCAACATGTCGGATCAACGCGGACTGAGTGTCCCGAACCACTCTGTTCAAAATTTTGTCCAACAAGGCACGGTGATATAATTTTTTCCAAATAATCCAGCCAAATGGGTAGTCAGCTTCAGTCAGTGTTCTTGCACAATTTTGCAGGTTATTTAGACTAAATCACACATCCTAGTAACACAGACCGCACGTGGGTAAGCAAAATCTTGCGGTGGCCCACAGGTTGGAGGAAGCCATCCCAGTTTCCCACCACATTTCAACGCCAGCATCACGCGTGTGAAGCATACACCGAAACTCCCTGGTCTGCCTTAATGATGAAGAGGTCAGACAAGGTGGTGCAAAGCCCACAACGTTCACCGATGCTCCCTCGCTCGCACTGGAAGTCGTCATGGATTTTCAGCGGTGGTTATTCTGTTCCGCCCATCCACTATTTTATGCTCAATATTTTTTGTACTAAGCTTCCTATGGGCTTATGTGAGAAAAAGGATCTGTCAATCCATTGTCGTGATCCGCCTACTTGAAGAGCGTCTTAACAACAGTTGCCGTACTTTTTCATTTTTCCAAGGGTTCTAATGATTTACGGATGTTTTCCTTACTAGAGTCAGTTTCGAAAGATTTCCCACTTAATCAACTGTTTAAATACTCCTCCAGTTTGCATACGGTACTTATAAAAAGGTGTGACTATAGGTTGGAAAAAACGTACGAAATCATACTCCAAAAGAACTCTCAATATTAATCTGAGAAGGTTGTTTTGCACACCTTTTCATGTACCACTAGACAACGTTTGCAGAGCAATAATTGGTCGTAAATGTAAATTCTATCGCATCCTCCTAAAAGTAAACCGTCTGAGAAGGGAATTGAAATGAGTGGTAAGAGAAGAAGTACAAGCTTGGAGTTTTCATCCGTAAAAATCGAATCACTCGTCGCTCATAGTTTAACTCACTTTCATTTGGCCAAATTGTTCAAGTTGAATGAACACCCACTTAGCAACGGTAGGCACATGTATTAAGCAAAACAGCAGGTAGGTTTTAATATCACTGTGCAGTTTCTGAATGGTATTGGTGGGAAAATCATAACAATTCAAGGTTCTACTTCAGTGTTTCAAGTCGTTATGAAGCTTACCAGACAGCTGTATGTGCATTAAAAGAGGAACTGGCGCAGAAAGTCTATTGTGATCCGTTTAATACTCTTGTTGCTGACGTTGTAAATGATGCCTAATACTGACAGAAACTATGTTAGCAACGGCGGACACGCCAGGAAAGTCACTGAATTCATCCCCGTCATTGTCCACGGGCTTAATGGGTGTTTTATGTTGAGTTTATAGTCCTAGAACACGTGAAAATAACAACGGCTTCGTAATATATTAGTCGGTGTGTGAGTAACTATGAAGTGGAGTACAACAGTGGTCGTTCGTTTTTTACACACTGCTACATACGTTACAAACCATACACAGACAACAAAAGCCCTCTTCTAACATGTGGTCACTTAGCTTACAGCGCCCACATAATGGGTCTTGTCGGATAAACAGTGCGCTTCAATTTTTCCCCTTTCGATTGAATTGTAGCCTTGAACAAGTTGTGCTTTAGGGAACTAAATATAAAGGGGCGTTAATAAGCAGAAAGCAGACGGATATGATGTATCATTACCATTTTTCACGTTGGGCCATGGCTATTGAGGAATTACCCCATCTGTTATTAGATTAGAAAGTGAGAAGAGATGTGAAAATCATCGATGTAACTTATAAACAAATTGTTGATTTATTGGAATGGTTAGAAGACTACAAACCAATATCCGTAAAATGTCCAATTCAGCGGTGAATCTCCTTTCGTGAGCAACACAAAAACTCGAAGGACCAAACCCAAACGGTGAATACTAAACTAGTGACCGGCAGTCAGAACACAAGATATTTTGTCAGCAAGACAAAATTCGTGAAAGTAACTAAGACTTGTTTTCTTCAATAAATTTAAACGTTTGGGTCCGGAGGCTCTACTGAAGACATTCCCGGCCTTGCGTAAAATTCTGATGTAATGTCCAGAATTGTAGAATAAAAGAGTGCCGCGTTGAAGGTGAACGATGATATTTCCTCTTCGGTGTAGTTTTCGGCCAACGTGGTTCACTTTTCTGAGCTGGCAAAAATAGCTTCGCAACATCAGTTCGTTTCTTCAACACGTGCCGACCTGACGATGGAGTTAGCCATTAGACAGGTATGAACGCGGCATGGCAAAAAGGTTTGAATTATGGGAATTTTATTCTACATATGATATTCGTACATAATCGTTGAGTTATATACGAAAATAGAAGCAAATATCTTTCTCCTATCACGCTGTATCATATTTTAAACATTTTTCAAAAGTATTTGTTTGTAACGACAACCACTGAAATGGCTCACTCAGCGCATTAGTTACTTGTATCTGGCTATCCAAGTGCGCAATCAGTCAGCTAAGCAGTGCACCCATCTATAAATATGACTGACCCTGAATGTATTTTCCGTGATCACTTGTTGGGCGTTGAAGTGTCCCGTAAAGGAGCTAGGTTTGGGCGTGCCCCAGCATTAGCCAATGAATGTTTAAAAGCGTACAGCAGTAGGAGCAAAACATCTCAATCGAAATTGCTCTTTACTAAGAACGAAATGAAACAACCTCACTGCTACCCAATGGACATTGTGATTTCGGTCATTCCTGAAAGATAACCTCACTCAGAAGCGCTCGAAAATTCGCATATAAAAGAAGCAAAAGTCCACTGTGGTCCAATGAAATGGATTGGTAGGTCCAGCCACACACATTCAAGGTGTTTGTGACAGTACAAGAGAGGTAGTCATACGTTTGTCTTGCAAGCCGTCCGAACAACGGTATGTATTACCACTGAAAACTAACAAGAGTGAAACCCAAAGACAATTCTGTAGACGGACCATATTAGTTTGACTATGTCACAATAACAGTTTTCAGCGCCCAGCTCACGAAATGTTTGCATTCACGTACCGTGTAACATCAAAAGTTGGTTAGGTAATGTTCCGCTGTCCACAGTTAGAGGGCATCAGTATTAACAACTGAGATTCTAGTCAGTGGACGTTTGTGACTCTGCTATGAACTATTCTCTACTGTACTAAGATGATAAAGTTCACAATGTGGAAGGGAATGAAGACTTGCACTGTTATCTACCTGAAAATTGTGCAAACACCTGATGAACGGCAAAAGGAAAGCGGATGGAAGTATAGCTAGAATATCTTACACTTGCAGAAAAGCATATCCAGTAAAAAGGACAAAACTTCTAGTAAAGAAATGAGTGGTACATAATTTGGCCAGAGATGTCCACTCTGAGCAGGGTTATCAAGCAATTCCATATCGGTGGGTACTTCAGTAGGCACTGGTCATGAAATGTGATATTTCCATTCCCAGGTCTACACTGAAATGCGGCATTGCAGGACGAGAGACTACATTCTGCACCCTTTACGCAAGCAGAATTCAGTTTAACGATTGATTAATTTGGTAGTCAGTGTTTATGTTTGGAACAACGACAGTTGGTCATAATCATCATTTTAAACAGCAATACATCAGTGGTTCTCACTGATGCATAACTGCCATACAACCATGAAAAAAGCGCAAACTCTGCTTAGGAAGATAACGTAATAAAGGAGAGGATGCAAAGGGACCTAACTACTAGAAAAGGCTCCATGCATATTTAAACAGTCAGTAACAAAGTACCTACACGTCGCAAACAAACAACAGAACCGTAGGTGATAGTAGGGCGTCGTCAGCAAGACAGTCTCTTTACGGCTTCCACTGCCCAATGTCAGTAAATGCACTCACATCACAGACAACTCGGCCAAACAGCAACAACATTCACCCCACTGAGCTCGACTAACCGATATCTCACATAACGTCTCCAGTCACCGATTCTGGGAGTCGCGAGGTCCCAAGTCCAGGAGACCAACCCGACCTACAGTGACCAAACCACTGCTGAACTACTTCATTTCTTCACACCACATCATCATCCGTACAACTCGAATCTCAAGCCGGTTGACCATAGCGTCCGCAAGCGGTATTCGGTGTGGCAATCGAGAAGTTAACGTCCTCAGCACATGACCTGACTATCTAATTCTGTGCAAACGTAAGCATTGAACAGAACAACTCATTTGACACTCACTATCGAATGCCAACTCCCTAATATCCTCGTCGCCCAACCACTGGTGTGATCCGACGCGAGTGTGTGGTGGTCAAATACCTGAGGACGGTTCACGTGTTCTACTCTGAGCGACCAACTTTCGCATCTGTGAAATGATGCAACCCTCACTGTCACCTTATACACACGATCCTTAAGCCTTGGAGAGGAACCTCCCTGTTGCTATAGGTGTCCTGAGCTGTTGAGTACCGCTCTACTTCCAGAGACACGTGTTTCTCTTTCATTCTTTACACATCCTACGGTGGTGATGCAGCCTCCCAGGTAAACAAACGGGCCAACAACCGCGATGACTTCATTATCTAACATTAAATCTAATTAATCACAGCAATCTTGCGGACGTATCGTGCAATTTGAGGCTGCAAAGCACAAATTAACTATTGTGTGGGATACGGAGGTCGAGATGTTTGAAGAAGGTTGTTCTAAATGTATATGAGAATGAATCGTGAGCGTGCGAAATGACATGATTTCAACCCACGAACAGTGAACTGGGAGTAGAAACAAAAACTTCTGCGAGCCGCATACAAAAATGATCGAGATCTCTCTTACCAATAGCCAGTTGCAAATAAAATTTACAACAGAGCACAGTGACAGTCGCACAGTCTTGTACAGTGAAGCGAGTGATGATCAAACATAAATGTTAAGGTCAGCCGAAGTTGTGAACCGCATCAATTGACATGCTTCATCCTTACTAGTTCATGTTGGCTTTTCATGTAAAGGCCAAGTCATTCAGTTGTACACGCAACAAGTTGGGTTTTTTAGTGTATATAAGTGTGAAGTTTATTCTGTCACATTATATGTCATGCGCACACACAGACACATAGATATATACAGCCAAAACGTGAACAATTCACAACCCTACAACATTAAACTGAACTGCAATGGAGGCCGATCACAGGCTGTCTTTAGTCAAAGCGACATGTAAGCGACATACAACGGACAGGCTCTTACACACTAGCTTACATACGCAGCAAAGGTGAATACAAAAATTCAAATGTCATAGTAGCCGTCAGTTGTTCTAGGGGCAGGCCTGTTTTCGGGCTTCTTATTGTTGTAGTTCTGCCAGTTGTTTGTGGGTCACAGCACGTGCGGGCTAGAGGACGTGCGCCAAACTGAACAAACAGATGGCCGGTATGCTCGCATAAATCACATCATATGACAGGAATATCCAAGAGTTGACCGGGGATTAATCAAAAATGCAAGTTCATTCGGAAATATTACAAAAAGTCATTGCGAGAAGAGCGAATTTAATGCAAGAAATGATTTGGAACTTCCCCGATGAACTGGAGGGCACTGTTGGGTAAAATGCATACAATTGAAATTAGCACCCACTATCTGACCCGAACGTGACACGAAAAGGTCACGGCTGTGACCCGTTGCACTAGTATGTATGTACTGGCTGGATATTCAGACCCATCTGAGGGTGAATTAAACAATTTGTTGTTATCGTGGCTGTCAGATTCGAGATACCGACGAATTATGTAACGTTTGTAGAATACTGTTCAGTCATCCGGTTAATAGTCCATTTTACCACAAAGAGCACTGTCCATCCATTCCCGTATTACGACCAAAACCTGTCCGTTGTCAGAGTTTATTAACACTAGTTGCGTTGGTTCTTTTTATCAAACTATACGAAGTATCCAGGATAGAGTGAGCATTGCAGTGGGCCGTAATTACGGCCGCACTGAATAGATACTGACCGTTAAGTTGCCCGTTTTGCTGATTGTGGTTGTTCTGTTACTGAAACCGAAACTCACTATAGTTCAGAAAACCTGATAACTGGGCCATGTGAGTTGTGGTTATCAACGCAGTGGGATTGCGAACTAACTGTGAAGAGTAACTGTCTTGATCTAACGTTCCATCAGTTGACAGTTTTATCTGCTAAGGAAGATCTACTGACTGTATGTGTATATCGGAAGGACGGAGCCAAGTGCACAATGTGACAGAATGTCTTGTAAATGCGCGAATCAGTTAACCTCGGACAAATAAATAGTAGAGTGCATCACAGCTATCGGCAACCGAAGAGGTCGGCATAAATGAAGATTCGGGAAATAAAACAAAACGTGCTGGTAGCAAACAGTGTCCGAATTCCGAGCGGAAAAGGCCAGTTTCCTCTTAACTGTTCTAAGCCAGCCTGCAGTTATGTCACTCAGACGTGGACTGCAGTCGGATTTCAAAAAACTACTGTTGTTTCTCTCAAACGAAGTCTGACGTAGGTTATTTTTGAGATAGTTTATAATATTCATAGAAAACAGAAAAAAAAAACAGAATTTAGTGAAAATAATAGCAATCCATCACCTGTTGAATAAAGTACTGACCGTTGATATTGGAGAACTATGCTTCACGTTATCCTGAAAAACATGTATGTGCACCCTCACAGACAGAATCAAGTGTTCCATAGCTGTATAAGGAGAATGAACTTTCAAAATCAACGAACTGTCATAATTAGAAGTAGGATCTCTAGGTTTTCTGACTACGATGAGTACAAGGCGCTTGCAAACCTCGAAGGCGTCGGCTGGCAGTATACTTAATGAAGTTAGTAAATGACTGCGTATGGAGGTCAGCCATAAATGTTACAACCGCTTCTAAATGGCGCTGTTTGCAAGAAGATCGAGTGTCACTACTGCTGAAGATCGAAGGTTCTTGTGACACCATCGGTTTCAAACACGGGGTTTGAAGAATGAACGACAGAAAGTTTGGGAAAATTTACAGACAAATTTCATATTCCTGTCCCCACGGAAAACTAAATTTGACAAACCAATTTGCATCTCTCCTAATTATTTTATACTACTGTTTTAGCTCGGTCACCACCCCGGTCTAAGTAACGTATGAAAATACCATGATTCTTTGCTTGGGTTTAGAAAAAGGAAGCACAGGGTCTGTGTAGCAAAATGTACCAGTCGGAAGAGAGTGCACCGTTCAAACTGGGTACACCAGTGTAGACCGAAGAATGACACTGAATGATGTAGGGATTAAACGTAACGCCCAGTAGGTTGACGACAGCGATTTCTACAGTGCACAAAAACAGACTGTTTACTGGATTAACAGAAGCAACGAAGTACAGGGACATGAAAATTCAAACCAGGTATTCCATGTGAGCCGAAAGCAAGGAGGAATGTACTGATCGATACCGAAGATTTTTATGGGTATCCCCGAAGTCCAAAATTTAATTCAGCCAAAGCCCACCGTATCGCACCCTACAGTATCTGCTTTATGAATGGTCAGTAAGATATGGGTGAGTATATCTCAAGATCTTGAGAGTGAAAATTGTTGAGCTGAGTCCACGATAGTTTATCACATACGCTTTGCTGACGACATGGCCAAACTTTCAACAGATAGTCGTTGTTGTCGAGAGGGTGACTGGTTGCCCAACAAAAGTAGGATCGAAACGGCAACATACCGGATCACGATAGGGCTCTGTTTATGTGCTCACTTAAGAATGACAATCCTGCATGGAGTCAAAAACATAAAAACTGCGCGATCTATCTGAAACTAAATCCGGTTCGGAAAAAGGGGGCACCAAATAGAATAATAACACGCCAATTGTGGAGAACTTGTGCTGTCCAAAAATAGTCTGTGATCGGCGCATACCAGAAACGGTCAAAAATTATCCAAGCAGTGTGATGCCAACCAGAACCAGGTACCTAACCGAGACTCAGCCTCACGCAGGTGGCCGACCTGGGCGCTCATGTCTCCAGCCTAAAAGTTGTTATCAGAACTAAGTGACGACCAGAGGAAAGTGACCAGATGTGATTAAAAAGCGTCTTTCACAAAGATTTCACTGCAGCCAGTTGAAAGCTAAACATACAAAGAAAAGATTTTGGTGTCTGGAGTTGGTATTGACGAAAGCTGCCAAGTGGACGGCACATGATTTGCTGCTAACAGACGTCGTTCACTGAGGCTGTAGACTTCACGCTGTGAACTACACTTACTCGAGCCTGACAAGTAGAGGCAGCCATTGAGTCACCCAAAGTGTACTAGCTGTAACAAGTAGCTACATGAGGTGCTGTCAACTTAATACTTTTACTGTCCTGGGTTCCAGTCTCAGAAGCACAGTAGACTTATACACTCGATGAGTCCAACGTTTGCACAAAAGCGGCCTCTTGACCAATCCGTTTAAGGTGCGAACATTGAAGCAACTATATGAATTCGCTTTCTAGGTCTATGCAAGGGACGAGGCAGGCCTGAATCTGGAAGATAAGAGATGCGACTGACCAACACAGTGCTACTGTGATTAGCCGTATCTGTTGTGGGGTCTGCAGATTAACTACTTGAAATGGTGGTCTGCAGAGGTCTAAGAGCCAAATCAGATGCGACAGTGGATCACGATTACCAGTAGCACGTTTTCGTCAATTCACCCTAATGTGTACAACAGAGAGAGCGACGCAATTTCCATACAGACGGCCGACGCAGTATGGGATTATTGGTGTTGTGAAAAATCATGTTTGTGTATAGACTGAGAGACTGCCAAGATGCCAAAGGCTAAACAAGAGAGCAACTAGGGTTCTAAACTAAAGTATGTGGCTCAAATGCCTGTACAGCAAGGTATAAGATGGGTTGCAGCCTATCAAATTGAGTGCTTTTTTGGGACAATAAGGTCAACCTTCATCTGAACCCGACCTTGAGAAACAGGAGACCGTAGTTTCACGGGTCCCTACATATTGAATCGACTGGCATGCCTGACTGTGTCAATGTGGCCGTCACACCGTTCAGTTTAGCCGAAAAGATTGTTGCGTCAAGTTAAAATCTCTTTGGCTAAACGTCCTCTTGTTAAAAGCGGGATACTCCTCGCCTTTCACTGATGCATCCATGGTTTGTCTTTCGTTGCTTAACCGCTTCCTGGTTGGTCGTCTGCTTAATAGCAACCGTGTTCTATTGCTATTGGGTGTTGTATTCTTACTGGGATCTGCACTCACTTTTCTTTGATTATACCTTTGATCAGCTGTTTTCCTTTTTTCTATCATAGTAGAAGAATCTATATGTTTTGAGCTGAGTGCACCTGAGTACTCAGTGGGTTATTCGTGTAGTCATCTTAGGACGTAGCGCTGTCTTATTAAATTTATCACTACTCCAAAAAGCCTACTCAATATACTTGGTGTTAACAGATATCTTTTGTGCGTTATTTTAGAATATGCTTCAGATTTTAGCCGTCCAATGCAAAAAAACTGGAACATTGCAGAATCTAGTGGCCAGAGCTATTGGGAAATCAGCTAACACCTGTGCCAAACGACCGTGTGTTGGTAAAAGACTCTGAGAACCAAATGGTTCATGAACACAAATGGCTGTCATGACGCACTCAACTTTAGGAGAAGCAAATCAAATTTAAAACTTGCTGGTTTTCCTTATGTGAACTTTGTTCATCTGCGACTACTGCACTCCTATTCGAGTCAACCGATCCAATCGGTTCAGCCAAATTTCTGAGGCTGGCCCCTTGGAGTCGTGGTGCGTAATCGAAGCAGGTCAGAGATCAAATACTGATGACCACAGCGATTGTTGCGTTTGACTACATTTGTTCACATTAAGCAACCGAAAACCTCTAGCCAAAAAGCTGATCCTCCCCTGGTAATATATGCATATCCAACAAACGTATGCGTTGATGAGGTGATGAGTCCGCAAGCGTTTGCAACCGACGCGACTGATAATCTGTAAACAGATAGCATTAATCAAGCCGAACTGATGTTACTGCTGATCATCTCTCACTCTATTGACAAAATAATCTGAGTGCGTCTTATTTAGCCTAATAATGAGGCACCAAAAAAAGACTTTCTTGTTATGATACATGACCCACTCGACTTTGTTCACCTGAATGCCTACGATGATCGATGTACACAAAACAACCTAAGAATTATGGGGTCGCGAAATACATATCGGTCCACATATATACTAGAAAACACACCTCACCAAATCTTCCCCCAGTCATTTAGGAATGCTAAACATAGGCTTAGTGAAAATTTGTCCATTGTTTTTTTAGGATTATCCGGATAACCTTCTGGTCCTAGTAGGAATCCACAATTACTCAATTTCTCGAAATTCCCCTGAAGCATATGCTTCTCTCAAGAAGCCTGATTTCGGTTACTTCTGGGCTGCTGTTGTTCGTTCTGCCACATGTGTTGTTCGAGAAGCAGAAGGTGCGGCATCAAGAAAGACAAGCTGAGTTTTGTTCGAACCGTCAATGTGCTGACCACATAGCCACCTTCTGTCAACTGCCCAACTACCACCCTTTCAGCCAACAGTCACCATTTGAGCTGCTACAAATGAAGGTGGTCTTTGATTCCCCCGATGAGCATCACTCACGCTCGGCTGCAGTAGTCGCATCCAGATAGACCTTCAGGCACGATTCCTGTGAAAATTAGCAATAGACCAGAGTTTTGCTTCTGTATGAGTTCATAAGCGGAGCACCTTCTTGTCTGGAAGGCTTGGTGAGATTGGCGACATCAATCTGTCTCGGAACTTCTAATCGTTAGGTTATTGAGCGGGGATAACGGAAATTAGACAGTCTCTTATCGAAACAATCGGGTAGCCCGATCATTACTGACAAAAGACAGTGAGCTTTCAAATGCGACAACTCCTTCGTGCATAGTGTACAGTCAGTGGTGCAGTATTCAGCGAGCCTGCCTGATAAAGACGTGGCAGGAGTTCTTACCTCTGCCGTGGCATGAAGATGTACCATTAACGAGGTCCACTGAGAGCAAAACACGAGTTTAGTAATTCTTTTTTGAACGGGCTGACCATAAAATCTGTCTGGGTGCGAACTCTGCGACTATATACGAGTAGTGCCCACTACGAAATGGACCAAATTCCCGATTATCAATCAGTACCTTGTTGCAACTGTTTGCTGAAGAACTACACGCTCAGATCGTAAAGAAGTCTAGAGTATCAGAGAGATTATACCATAAACGCCGTTTCCAACCGGGTGCGGCAAAACTGTCCTACGTGGATTTTACTCTTCAATGACGTTAACCTGCTTATTGACAAGGCACAAACGGTACTGTCTAAGTTTGAGGTGGTTCGTCCAGGATGACAAGAGTTTGTGCTTGCATTTATGTTGGGTTTTGACAGACAGACATAGCTGCAACCCGGCTGAAGAAGTGTCTAATAAGTTCTTTTTCCAAAAAAAGACGGAGCGCTGTTGGTATTTGGAAGATTGAATTTTCTATGGCGCCGGGGTGATTGTTATTCCTGGTTAAAAGAGTGTAAAACGAAAACAATTGTTCTACATGGTGAAAAATCAGGTCACTGTTTTCAAAACGTTCGTTGAACAAGCACACAATAACACTGTCAACTTTGATAAGTATCCGTAGGACTAGGACGGGGATTGTTGTTGGTCACAACAGTATTCTCGAACCCACAAAACATGAAGGTATGAAATAAGTAATAAACACATTGCAGTTTATCCCCAAATTCATCGGTCGCACTGTACAGCGTTTAGCGTTAGACATTCAGTCAGGATATAGAGCACATGACCCAGCCAGCGTACAGTGTTTTCATCACGTTGAATATTGGCCACAAAATTTAGGAATACACGCTGACGAGCCTCTGTGTTGCTAGAAAGTTAGACGTAATTCACATTAACCAGAAGAGATGACTGAGATTCTACGTGCATCTGCCGATCGAACAGACTGCGTCTGTCACTCCTGAAAGAAAGACCGAGCTCTCACATACTATGATGGTGTTCCATTTGATCGAGAAACCTGATAGCTTTCTGACATTGGAGTAGTGAGGAACATTGTGTGCAATATGTGTTCTCGTTATACTTACAAAGTCGTTTTCAGTAATACACTAGGCAGACAATATAGTGCTTTTTGGGTGAGTGAGGCAACCATCGGCCCCAAGCTTCGGCGCGACGCGACGCCAAACTTGTGACAGACTCTGGACTGAATGTACGGTGTTCGTGGTACAGATGCACCCCATATAATTCATCTGCCCCAAAGTATTCCGCATGCTATTAGCAGAAGAACCAAGTAAAGTAGCGTACACTACACGCCAAGTACTGGTCAGCTCTCTGTCAGCAAGAGGATCTACCACGAAATCCTTGGGACCCCCAAGTACTTCTCCCATTATAGCATCCGTCATACGGTACAGCAGAAAACAGATTTGACAATCGTGTGGATAAATGCTTGCAGCTGCTGAATTACGAGCTGACTGGCAGGAGACAGGCACTCTTCTCCCTACCAACCTGCAAACAAGGACGTTGACGGTATTATATCAACTTCATTGAAAGTTATAGCAGATACCACAGACAAGAAGAGCAAAGAAATAAAAAGCAATGCTCCAATCCGGAAGTACCATGAAAATGAACAAAGGTAAGGATACTTGGTGCTCTAGTGCCCGTCACAAAGTTAGGTCATGAACTATACATGTGCAGTCATGTCGGAAACATTCTAGTTTGTCCCTTGCTTGGTTCCGAAATTCATAGTCCTCTGTGTTATAAGATTAACCAGCATGTCTGGCGTGATGATGCTAACGTTGGTAGTACCACGGGTATAAGTGAACACGAAGCCCTGTTGAGTTAAAAATAGCTGCTCATACACAACAGTCATTAAGAACCTTTCTATTATGCCATACAAAGGGAAGTAGTGAGGTCTGCCCAAGCGGCAATCTATAACCACCAGTTTGAAAAGAGATAGAGCGTGAGATTCCAGACTAGCAGGTTTATTGTGCTTCACTGAACCCAAATCCAAGGGTATCTTGGTTTTCCAGCGACCACCACAAAGGTCGGCATAATTAGGCACGTAATCTCCACTGCTCACAGTTGGATACGTTACCTAAGGCCTGCTAAAATGTCCATCGAAGTAATGAACCGACCTATCACTTCGTCATTGCAAACACAAGCGTTACGTAGCGCCTTTTCACATAGGCTTACAAAATATTTGCCAGTGGCTGGTGCAATTGGGAATCGCAAAATTAGATACCTGGATATTGTTTGATAAATACTTCCTCTTATCTTTTCAGTTAGAGTTATCAGACAGTCAACATGGTCATAACACAGACTCTTGGAAAGTTTACAATCTGTTCTAATGCAATGAACTTCCAAAGAATTAGTCAATGCGGGTTAACAGAGTCTTTCGAAACGACGAAAATCTACCACTGTCGAATGCGCAGCGATCTTTTGGAATAAAATTAATGATAGAGGCCCTTGATATCGACGCTTGTTTGGATCACCGCTTTGTTGATCTGAGCAGTTCGCTTGTCGGTACTGATCGATAAACATGTCCAACACACTCATCTTTTATTGCAATAGCTCCGCTAACTCCACGGACAGTGTTTCTTTAGCGGGGTGTGAATAAATCGGGCATAAAACTCCCCCTTCGCAAGCGAGACTGACGGCCAAACGAAAAGGAGTTTTGTCTTGTGATTCAGAAGGTTTATAGTCAGAGTCTCATCTAGGTCATCCATATCTGATGAAGTAAAATGAGAATAAAGCCGATTACGGATTATCGCTTTGAGCTTAAGTTTCACATCGTATATTTTATTTCTGCCATATTTTCCTTTCTCGGACATACTACACTTTCACTTAGACATACTGGCGGCGTACCCAACAATTTTTAGTAAAAACCTTGCTGATATTACTATGGGAGTCTTAGTAAACGTTAGCAATATGGACAGCAACACGACCAACAGGTGTAATTTTGCTCTACACGTGTCTAACACTTATCTATCCGACAAATATTTCAAAAAAACAAGAAGCAATTGCTTTTTCTAAACAACGGCTACCCTGAATGGTACAAACGTGCGAACAAAGCATATCGAACATGTACAACATCAATAATGGGCGATATGTAGATAAAAAGTACTAAGCGTATGAAGAAAAGTTAAAATACAGACAGAGAGAAACGAACGAAAAATCACCACCACTATTTGAGATAAACACACGCAACATCAAAGCGTGCCAATGCAGCCAGACTTATATGAGCATATAAATACTGATATAACATGAAATTCAGTCCACACAACTTGAAGCGCCGCGCTTACAACGACCAAAACCAAAATTGAAAAATTCAATATTTTTAACCTTGAGAACAACCTTCAGGTTCAACTGAATCACAAGGTGAAACATAATATGAGAGATTAGTCCATCAATTCACTGGCTCCTTGTTAGACAGGAAGATCAGTACTGGTAAATGTATTCTGCCTCGAATTGTCGTCGTGTTCGTCCATGTCCATTAGTTTCTGAGTCTCTGATAACTTCAGTTTATGTGTCGACGCTGTGTGGCCGCTCCTCGTCCTTACTCGTGTGAGCCGCTGAAACTGTCCGTGTGTGTTACGGCAGTGGGCTAGTAGAATGGCAATTAGTAGTGAAATACTGCAGCCAGGAGGTATCTTGCTATCGTCTGGTAGGGTAAACTGGATCTAAGTCTACATTGTAAACTTCAAACGGGACCTGGCCGGTCAGCGACGAAAAACGCAACGAGTAGACAAGAAATATATTGCCGACACGTGAAAATAGACGAGAGCGAGCGAAGTGTGAGATGAAACGTTAGCACAGCAAAACGTCAAGCGAGCAGGCACCGGGGGAGTGCATTCGCTTTCGTACACGAAAAACTGGAATTCTCTGATGGAATGAATGTGACCTGAAGTTTGAGTAAAATGGTACAAGTGATCTTTCCAATTGAGATCTGAAAAACATCATATATCATAACGTTGGACGTAAAAGTGTTTAAATGGTCCATTATTGGTAACTCACTTCCGTACGTTGAATCAGCATGGCGGTGAACGATGAGAGCACGTTCAGAAGGATATTCAAGATGAAGTACCGAAAGTTCGAGGAGTATGTTAAAGACTTGTGCAGATTTCAACGGGAAACTTGTACAAGCTTTTTCATTAACACTTCGCAGACAGCTGCAAGTGCCAAGAAGCATAGAGGAATAGACCTGCCGCCAGGCTGCCCGTATGGAAGTGCGGTGTACAAATGCGTACACTGTTCACGGCGAACGAAGCCCTCCAAACGGTAACNGGTCCAATTTACTCCTGCCACACAGCTCGCGTGTACTTCCGGTGAAAGGGGGAAGGAAAACAATTAAAAGTGGTTGGGAGGGCACGGTCATGTAGGTTGATAATTGTAGGTAGCACGGGAATTGGGAACATACACGTTGTTGTCGGCCTAGTAGTGCCGTAGCCTTTTTCACGTCCATCGTATGCGATCGCCACAGGAATTCGTGCTTTCCAGCGTCTTCTCACAATGCACGCCCTCAGTGCCCCATGTAAATGATGGATGGGTAATTCCAGGTATCTATAATGTACAGTGCTCACAAACTTAATACGATAACCTCAGCGGGCTTCTGATTCCATGGCGTTCGACAAGATAAGGCTTTCTTTTGCTTTTCCAAAGAAAACGTCTCGTTGACAGTCTGCTATAGGTTAGGCCATCTATAATCAACTCGGTAAAGAAGTGTGACAACAAAGATTAGATACGGCGGACGTCCACGTAATCTGTGAGTTGCACTGACATCCGCAAATCTCGGCCGCGTCTGCTCTGGGGGCCTGGCTCCGTCGAGGCAGGCGGAGTCGCAACTGAAACCGATTTTTTACCAACGCTAGGTATTGTACCGACCGCAGAGGGCGTTGTTGCTCGCATATCAGTTTTCTTATCGGGTACCTCTAGGAACACTGGTTTCAGTCTATCGATGGAGAGCACCTCGCTTTTACCATTGCGTTCCAACACGAAAGTCTTAGCATAGCGTGCGAGTACGCGGAACGGTCCGGTAAACGGCGAGTGCATAGGTCGTCGCGGAATAACCGCACGAACCAAAACATGAGAACAAGTTGACAGACGAGGATGTACGTACGTTGGCGTCGTCTGTTCTCTCGATGGAAGTGGTCGGAGTCACCTCATGTGTTGGGTTAGCCGCTCGCCGTAATCCGCGAATTTTATAGGTCCCGTTGCGCGTGGGGCAACCAACTCGCCGAGTAAACGTAAGAACCACTAACTGGGCGTGGGTGGTATGCAGGCCTGCCTTCATAGTGTTGCGGATACCTAACAAGACTAGTGGCAAAACCTTGTGTCATGAAGGGTTGTTGCTAGCAGGTGGTGAACTTTCAAATGCCGATGAAAACGCTCAACCAACCCGTTGACTGCCGGATGGTAAGCTGTTGTGCGAATTCTACTACAGCCCAGTCCGTTGAGGAGTGAAGTGAAGCCCAAGTCAAAATGTGACCCGCAATCGGTAGTCACTACAGCAGGCCAACCAAAGTGAACGACCCAACGTTCCAAGAATGCTGTGCGACGGTTTCCCACGAGCAATTCGGAATTGGTATAGCCTCTGGCCAACGTGTAAACCTGTCTACGCATGTCAGGATGTAAGTTTACCCATCCGGGGGTGGCAGGGGTCCGACCAGTTCAATATGCACATGATAGAAACGCACATCGGGGGCTGCAAAAAGCCCCACTGTGGTACGCGTGTGACGATGGATCATAGACCGCTGGAAGTGTATGCACGCTTTCGCCCATGTGTGGATGTCGCGATTGACGTTACGCCAGACGAAGCGCTGTGTGACCATTTTGACTGTTGAACGTATGCCAGGGTTAGACATGCAGTGCAACGTATCGAAAATTCGGCGGCGGAGGCCAATGGAATAACCGGACGAGGGATGCCTTGTGAATTGTTACAAATAATCATCCCCCGGTAGAATTCATAGGAACAATTTCTACCTCAAAAGCACTGGACCGGCGGAGTTGTTCTAGCTCCGGATCGTTGGTCTGTGCGACTGCGATCGCCGCCAGTTATACAAAGTCATTTTCAGTAATACACTAGGCAGACAATATAGTGCTTTTTGGGAGAGTGAGGCAACCATCGGCCCCAAGCTTCGGCGCGACGCGATGCCAAACTTGTGACAGACTCTGGACTGAATGTACGGTGTTCGTGGTACAGATGCACCCCATATAATTCATCTGCCCCAAAGTATTCCGCATGCTATTAGCAGAAGAACCAAGTAAAGTAGCGTACACTACACGCCAAGTACTGGTCAGCTCTCTGTCAGCAAGAGGATCTACCACGAAATCCTTGGGACCCCCAAGTACTTCTCCCATTATAGCATCCGTCATACGGTACAGCAGAAAACAGATTTGACAATCGTGTGGATAAATGCTTGCAGCTGCTGAATTACGAGCTGACTGGCAGGAGACAGGCACTCTTCTCCCTACCAACCTGCAAACAAGGACGTTGACGGTATTATATCAACTTCATTGAAAGTTATAGCAGATACCACAGACAAGAAGAGCAAAGAAATAAAAAGCAATGCTCCAATCCGGAAGTACCATGAAAATGAACAAAGGTAAGGATACTTGGTGCTCTAGTGCCCGTCACAAAGTTAGGTCATGAACTATACATGTGCAGTCATGTCGGAAACATTCTAGTTTGTCCCTTGCTTGGTTCCGAAATTCATAGTCCTCTGTGTTATAAGATTAACCAGCATGTCTGGCGTGATGATGCTAACGTTGGTAGTACCACGGGTATAAGTGAACACGAAGCCCTGTTGAGTTAAAAATAGCTGCTCATACACAACAGTCATTAAGAACCTTTCTATTATGCCATACAAAGGGAAGTAGTGAGGTCTGCCCAAGCGGCAATCTATAACCACCAGTTTGAAAAGAGATAGAGCGTGAGATTCCAGACTAGCAGGTTTATTGTGCTTCACTGAACCCAAATCCAAGGGTATCTTGGTTTTCCAGCGACCACCACAAAGGTCGGCATAATTAGGCACGTAATCTCCACTGCTCACAGTTGGATACGTTACCTAAGGCCTGCTAAAATGTCCATCGAAGTAATGAACCGACCTATCACTTCGTCATTGCAAACACAAGCGTTACGTAGCGCCTTTTCACATAGGCTTACAAAATATTTGCCAGTGGCTGGTGCAATTGGGAATCGCAAAATTAGATACCTGGATATTGTTTGATAAATACTTCCTCTTATCTTTTCAGTTAGAGTTATCAGACAGTCAACATGGTCATAACACAGACTCTTGGAAAGTTTACAATCTGTTCTAATGCAATGAACTTCCAAAGAATTAGTCAATGCGGGTTAACAGAGTCTTTCGAAACGACGAAAATCTACCACTGTCGAATGCGCAGCGATCTTTTGGAATAAAATTAATGATAGAGGCCCTTGATATCGACGCTTGTTTGGATCACCGCTTTGTTGATCTGAGCAGTTCGCTTGTCGGTACTGATCGATAAACATGTCCAACACACTCATCTTTTATTGCAATAGCTCCGCTAACTCCACGGACAGTGTTTCTTTAGCGGGGTGTGAATAAATCGGGCATAAAACTCCCCCTTCGCAAGCGAGACTGACGGCCAAACGAAAAGGAGTTTTGTCTTGTGATTCAGAAGGTTTATAGTCAGAGTCTCATCTAGGTCATCCATATCTGATGAAGTAAAATGAGAATAAAGCCGATTACGGATTATCGCTTTGAGCTTAAGTTTCACATCGTATATTTTATTTCTGCCATATTTTCCTTTCTCGGACATACTACACTTTCACTTAGACATACTGGCGGCGTACCCAACAATTTTTAGTAAAAACCTTGCTGATATTACTATGGGAGTCTTAGTAAACGTTAGCAATATGGACAGCAACACGACCAACAGGTGTAATTTTGCTCTACACGTGTCTAACACTTATCTATCCGACAAATATTTCAAAAAAACAAGAAGCAATTGCTTTTTCTAAACAACGGCTACCCTGAATGGTACAAACGTGCGAACAAAGCATATCGAACATGTACAACATCAATAATGGGCGATATGTAGATAAAAAGTACTAAGCGTATGAAGAAAAGTTAAAATACAGACAGAGAGAAACGAACGAAAAATCACCACCACTATTTGAGATAAACACACGCAACATCAAAGCGTGCCAATGCAGCCAGACTTATATGAGCATATAAATACTGATATAACATGAAATTCAGTCCACACAACTTGAAGCGCCGCGCTTACAACGACCAAAACCAAAATTGAAAAATTCAATATTTTTAACCTTGAGAACAAC